>VZTF01006017.1:125908-204735 GCA_013397755.1 Cnemophilus loriae
TATATACATAATTTTTTTTTTTTTTAAGCCTAAAATACATATGTAGTCTCCATAATGCATCTTGAATCATATTCTCCTCTGGTTCTTAAGACCTCTGTTCTCTCCCCCTGCACATCTGCACTGGCTTATTATTTTCTCCTCATCATTGTGCTTCCGCTTCTCCCACCCATCTGGTTCCCATGCTGCTGACTCAGGAGTTTCTGAAGGACAGCAAGCATGGGCACGCCAGCAGACATTTTATGGAAATACTTCCCTGCCAGAAAAAAATAACAAGGCAGTAAATCCTAGGAACAGGGTATTATTTCCCTTGGTGAATTCCTTACCTATATAGCAATAAGAAAGATCTCCCAAAGAGACTTAAGGTTGGTTGACTATATTCCAATCTTTCCTTGAAATTTGCTTGACCTTTTTCAGCTGTCAATTATACCTCGGTTGTTAGAGATTAGTCTGTCCAAAAAGTTCTACAGACCAAGGAAAAAAGTTCAAGATTTTCTAAAGTTACAATTCTTACTGTAACAAAGAGGAAATGCCATGAACACATTTACAGTACAGTAATAAATAGCTATGAATTCTCCATTAATCACACAGCGGACTCTCAATATTTGTGAAAGCAACCAACACTGCCCTTGTCCAATAGCGATGTCCTGAACAAGCAAGGAAGATACAGGAAAAGGTGACAATTCTGTGGATGTACCCGTGGAAAAAAACAGTTTCATCACTAAGTGCTTGTTCTTAACCAGTTAGAGTTGAGATTTTTCTTTGAATTAGAGGACACAAATCAATATATGGGCAAGTGGATAATCTGTAAGACAAAACCTATTGCCTCTATTCCCAACTAAGCAGAGAAAGAGGATGCCTTGATAATGCAACATTTTGCCATACAAGTAATCTCACATGATGAATCTCAGCAATTCAGAAGATGTGATTCTACAAATGGAAATGAGCACCCGAGGCAGCTGAGCAAAGCCCAGGGTCCAGGTCACACAACATGTCCAGCAGTCACAGATGAAGAGGCACAAACAGTGCAAAAAGTCATCGCACCACACCTAGAGTAGCTCATCACAGCATGTTCTCTGAACCACATCACAGCACCATCTGTATGGTTCTGTTTAAAAAACCCAAACACCTCCCTCAAAACTCCACAGGTGGTGGTCTTGGAATACACAAATGTCTCATGCAGTGCTTCTCTCCAAATATAACTCCAGGTAAAATGTACTAGCCTAGCACCAAGCTACCAAGGTACAGTGAACTTCGATACAAGCATTGCAAATCTATACTATGGTATTCACACTTTAAAAAAGAAACTCCCCAAAAATACAACCAGAGCCATTAACCCACAGTGAGGTATGTTTGTGCGAAAAAATGAAAACACTACAGTAAAAGGGAAGTATTGCATTTCGAACTATGGAAGTCTTCTCTTAGCATTCAATTGCCACGTTCTTCTTTTTTGTTTTACCTCTATTGGACTTGACTGCTGCAACATATGATTGAAGTATGGCTGGAAATCTGCACAATACAGATACTGCTTTTCTCCTCTGTTAGAATTTATTCATCATAAAATCACAGAACCCTAGAATTATTAAGCTTGGAGAAGACCTGTAAGATCATAAAGTCCAACTGTCAACTCAGCATCATCATCTTTACCACTAAGCATGTTCTCAAGTACCACATCCACACCTTTTGTGAATACTTCCAGGGATGGTAACTCCACTGCCTCCCTGGGCAGCCCATTCCAATGCCTGCCCACCCTTTCCACAAAGAAATTTTCCCTGGTATCTAATCTGCACTTCCCCTGGCACAATCTGAGGCAATTTCCTTCCACAGCCTTTCCGTGTCCTTACGGCAAAAGCAAGAAAATGTAGAAGCTGATGAAGATAGACTTCCATTTTGCCATCCAACCAATAAGCCACATGCTTTCTGAGAAGGGGGAGGGGAAAAGGAAAACAAAAAGAGGGAAAAAAAAAGACAAGACAGTATCGCTTATCCCCAAAAATGTACAGATTTTTACAAAGCTAAAAACAATTGTCTTAAACAATTCTGCAGCTATCAGCATGGCTAAACTTTACTTTAAGAAAAGGTTACTCTGTGTGTGGTCAAGAGGACTATTTTTAACCTGATGGTCAACCACTGTGAAATTGCATGTACTAAGATGTAACTTCTGATACACAAATCAACCCTGGAGGTGAAGAGATCTCACCGAGATCTCAATAGTTCCTGTAAAAGCTGATGTTTTTTAGCAAATACACAGATTACATGTTGCTTTCACAACCAGTCTGCAATGGCTCAAGGAGACTTTTCTATGTTCTACAAAAATAACCTCTTTATACAACAGGGCAAAGGGTACAAGCAGAAACACTGACTCTTTACCTCATGAATTCTGGTACCTGAATGTTTGTCTACATGTAAACTGAACATCTAGCCACTCAAGGCCACCCATGACAAAGGTGAGGCAGCTGATACTTGATGGCCCTGTATAACAATGGTTTAAATGCTCTCCAGGAGTTCAGTACCTTCAAGATCACAGCTCCCTTTGTTCCTTTCAGTCCTTTATTATCACAGAACAACTGAGCCAGGCTCTAGTACATGCTTTTCATTTAATTATTATAGTGACATTATCTCATTTAACAATTACATTATATGGTCTAAAGGACCACAGTGATTCTTCGGGTCCCATCCCCTGCTCCAGCAGGGCCATTCCAGAGCACACGGCACAGGATTGTGTCCTGATGGTTCTAGAGCATCTCCAGTGAGGGAGACTCCACACCCTCTCTGGACAATCTGTTCAGTGCTCAGTCACTGCCCAGGGAAGAAGTTCTGCCTCACGTCCAGCTGGAACCTCCTGGGCATCAGTTCCTGCTCGTTCCTCTGGTGCCACTGCTGGGCCCCACGGAGCAGAGCCTGGCTCCTGCTCTGAGTCCTCCTTGCAGACAGGGACAGACAGGGATGAGGGCCCCTCTCAGCTGTTTCCTCTCAAGGCTGGACAGCCCCAGCTCCTCCAGCCTTTCCTTATAAGGGATGCTACAGTCCCCACAAAGACGTCATTTCACACAGCGCCATTTACAGAATCAGACTGTGTATTAGATGAAAATTAAAATCTCTGAAGTTCTGAGGACAAACACTTTAAGCATTAGGATTTTAAAATTCAATACCTTGTTTCCTTGTGTTCCGCATGTTTAGAACAGGAGCCCACAAACGTGCTCAGCAATCACTTCAAAAAACCTTGACAGCAACTGTAGAGGCTTAAAACAGTCCTAAGAGATTTCCGTTCTTTTTATTTGGATCAGACAACACAGTGATAGTTGTGAGTACAAGCCTCTGCCTTTACTGGAGTTATAAAACAAATAGAGATATAAAATAGATTCAACCAAAGCACATACAAAGCTGTACAGTATTACTTGTCAGACTGCAAACATAAGGCTAACAAACCTGCATCTCTCTTAATGCTCTAACCAGTAATATGCAGGAAAAACAGAGCTGGAGTGCCCCTCTGCACTGGGACAGACACAAAGCCTAACAAGTCCTGGGACCACATCCCAGGCTCCCGAGAGCCTGCACACTTTTAGAGTCACATGTAAGCTTTGCAAATCTAAACTGTGGGCTGTGAGCTGTCAGGCAGAGCAGCTCCGGCTGTTTGTAAACAATGGCGAAATGCTTTGTGATGGACTGCCAGTCCTGGAAAAATAAAACCTCCAACTCAGCATAAGGTGTAGACCTCTATTACTATAAAATGTGAGTTTCCACCACTATCATCCGGTCATTGACTTGTTTCCTTGTGGCTGCAAGTTAAAGCAACTTCCAGTCATAAACAGTTATTTGCCTCTTCACCACCATGAATCATACCACAAATACTGATGAAAATGTATTTTCCTTGGAAAACAGTCTGTCTAGACTACTGAAATTGAATGTACAATACATATATGGGCTCTGTCATTTAATGTTATTAAAATAGTACTTAGTAGTTTATTGCTGTAAATAAAATTAATGTCTAGCTACCTTTTATATTTCCACCTTGGTCTTACTGCACTTGCTGCAGTGCAGACTAGTAACCCATTTTTACCATCTGTGGAATACCATGAATGTTGTGTTTAGTAAGTTTCTGCTCCCCGCCCCTCCATCTCCTCCACCTCCGAAACAAAGTCACACTATTCATTTTTTTTTCTTTCCCCTTCAGAAGTGCCAACTCTAATTTTAACAGAACATTATATGCACTGATTGGACAACCCTTGTGTTCTTGGAAGATAAATGTCTAGGCAAAATATCAACACTTTGTTCTGACTTAAAAGAAGAATTTGACTTAAAGGCAAGTAAAATTCTTGCCATGCTATTAAAAATGTGGAGTTACAAATAAATTAGAAGGGAGCTGGAAGAAACCATCAGACCACACATCAAATTAGCCTCTGATGCTAATTAAGTTCCAATGAGGTCTCATAATGGGAGATTCAAAAAAAACTTATTTGTGCATTTACTAGGAAAAGAGTCAGACAGACAGACCTCTGACGAGATCAGGTTCAAACTGACTCTGATTCATACAGCACTAACAAGGCTTATTAAATGCAGTACTACAACCATTTTCTTTATCTCCTGTTATTTTAATTGCATCATTTCATTTTTAAAAGTAAACATAAGTGTGCTCATTTCTTTAACAAATTATCTATCAAAATCTAAAGGCATATGAAACGGGACTCCTGTTACATCCCCACAAGTAGCAAAACCACGTGCCTGATATTACTCTCCTATGTGAAGTAAAACACTTTTAAGTACTTGCAGACCTGGCCTTTATTAGCTTCCTGCACACATTAGGATGTAAAATCTTGTTTTTGAATCAGCCCAAAAGCTGAGCCTAAATCTAATGCAATGTCTCTTTAAAGATCTTGCTGCAGCGAAATCAGCAAGTTTGAAGTACTGGGGAGTGTCAAACTGGGCTTAAACCACGCTAGGAAACCAAGAAAAATAAGAAGGACTGGCCACCCACTATGCATTATTACTGGTGTCTGACTGTGAGACACACTCCTTCTACACGATACCTTGTACAGGTCTGAAAAAAATAAAGAAGAAAGAAAATTATTAACACGTAAAGTACTAACCAAGGTTATGAACAAATTTCTGCAATTACTTTTGATAGCATACTTTTTATGTTGTTTCATTTAACTCAAAATTTCCACTGAAGTGCTTACATTTGCCCTCAAAAAGCCGAATGATCTTTTTCTGTAAGTCTGTGGAAAGAGTATCAGACTTCCGCCCACTTCCTTGTACCATTTATATTCTGTATCTGACTAATAAATGGACCATGGCCCTTTTGGAATACAGAATTACAAGCAAACTTACACTTAGTATTTTTACTTGCATATCCACATTAATGTACAGCAACAGTTTTAGCATAAACCTTTTTTGGGCATTACCATTTAGTTTTATACCTGTAAAGGCAACTCACATCTCATTGCCATGTTACGGTCCCTTTGGTACCACACGTGGTATATACCCAGAGGATGGAAGAAAGGAAAAGAACTCTATGTCTCTCACAAACTTACTTGATGTCTCTACACATCATGTAACTTTGCAATATTTCCTAAAATTCTCAACAAAAAGGGAAGGAGAGACATATTTCTCTCCAAGCCCAAAGCTGCTAGCAAAAAAGGGTGCTGCAAAATGGGAAATAAAAGTCTTGTAGCTTTGTGTCTGGAAAGCCACAGTCAGACAACTCCCTCTTTTCCACCAGAACAATGCTCCTGTAACTGGAGAGTATGGAAGTTGTGTCATGGCAATGATAATCAAACGGTTGAGAGAATGACATGATGAACTCCCACATAATTATAACCACTTGGATTTTTATCCCAACAGGCAACAGATGCCTCCCATTTTTCCCTTTGCCCAGATCTTCCTCTAGCTTCTTTCCATCCCCCTTCCATCTTCACTTTCCCTGGAGGAAAAACTATAACCCCCTTGGGCCTCTGTGGGAGGCTCTTTAGAAGGGATATTTCCTCTCAGCACATTCGAAAAAAGTTAAGTTTCTTCTCCCTGTATTAAATTTATGATGCTCTGTCTTTAGGAAGCTCTCTGCAATTAAAAGGTTTGTTTGCCCCATTTTTCCCACCTTTATCTTGAGATTCTAATGCCCCTGCTGCAAAAAACATGGCGACCATCTTAAATCTAGGGACGTTTCTGCAAGGTTTGATTCACATACATTTGTGTAGAACAGAAACCTGCCTCATTATGAATCTTGCTGACATTATTTGCTGGGGTAGGGTAGGGGACACTAAAGAGCAAGGAAGGAAGGAAAAGACTTACAGAACACTGTATTTAGAGATCCACAGAAATACAGGCATTACCGTTCATTTCAAGCCTCAACCAAAGTAACCAGAAACCATTCTAATTAAATAGACATCAGCAAACTCCTATTTCCTTTGTGCTCCAAGTGGATATCAGTCCACATTATAAAACCACTATGCATGTGGCATAAATCAGCAACATCTTGGCAGGCTATACTAGAAAGCCTCCAAATTGCAGGAACAGGAAAAAAACAAACCAGCTCTACACACTGTCTAAAAGCTGTACCAGCAATGAGACCAGGGGAGCCCACAGGGCAGCCCACTGACCTACTAATTGTTCTGACTTAGGGATATTTCCTCAGGTTACTCTCTCTCCTAGAAGGAGCAAAATTACTTACGCTGACCCTGAGACAGTCACTGCCTCTGCCTCCCAGTACAGCAACCAAAATAATCTTTCCATGAGTACTATGAGAAGGACAGTTTTGACCATCAGTACAAGTATCAAACTGCTGGAAAGCACCAGCTTTTTAATCACTATTTCAAAGTCTGCTTCCAATACCATCCATGTCATCAGTATCTGACAGGTGAACCTCATTAGGCAGGATCTGGTCTGCAGCTCAAATTGTACCTCCACAAGTTGCTGCAATAAAACACTTTTATACTCACATATACACAGTCAATAAAATAATTCAGTTCATCACATTTTAAACAGAGAGAGACTATTTACAAGGGTCTGGACTGACAGGACAAGTGGGAATGGCTTCCCACTGCCAGACGGCAGGGTTAGATGGGATATTAGGGAGAAATTCTTCCCTGTGAGGGTGGTGAGGGCCTGGAACAGGTTGCCCAGAGAAGCTGTGGCTGCCTCAGTCCTGGAAGTGTCCAAGGCCAGGTTGGATGGGGCTTAGAGAAACCTGGTGCAGTGGAACCATGGTAGGGGGTGTGGACAAGACGATCTTTAATGTCCCTTCCAACACAGGCCATTCTGTGATTCTAAATCAGACCTTTACTGCAGAAGCAACCAGACTCAAGGAGAGAATCAAGCCCACAGTAGGAAAAAAACTCCACTACCACAAATCACTGCATTCAAACAGTAGGACATTTAGACCAGAGTTAGGAAAAGGTTTTCAAACGAGAGGAGAGTCTTCCAGGGGTCTAATAAGGGATAAACACAGCAAGTTGGAGCTTACTATACTTGGACACAAGAGTATACAACTACAGCTGCCTGTAATAATGAAGATCCAAGCCCTGCTGGAAGTCGGAAGCTCCACTCTCTCTTCCTTTCTTTTTCGCCATTAAGATAAGAAAGTGCTACATTAAAGTAGAGTCCCTGGTCCTACAATGGATCCTACAATTCCCTTCTTTAGTGGATCTAAACTCTCTCAAACCCCACTCCACTCCAAATGTTATAAAATGAAAAAAAATTAAGGCATAAGTCAAGTTCCCATATTAATACCAGAAGTCACAGCCAACACTACGCAGACATGTCAGGTTGAAAACACTGGTAACACTGGCATTTACTCAAAATCTCAGCTCCTGCTGTACCACACGAATACACAAATACCCCAGACTTGCAGGGCACAGGGAGCTGTGCCTGTATGCACTGCGCAAGATCCAAAGTGTGGGACTCCCAGTGAATGCGGCAAGAGTTAACCACTGCAGGCAGGGCCAGTACTACATGCACAAGAGTTAACGAGAATTCTGTATTTGCTAACTCAGGACAACTCATCAGTTTGAGTGCTCTTGGTCCAGGTTTGGCTCTTTTCCTTTTGCAGACACCTGGAAGCAGTGTAAAGGTTGGATCCCTGTTTTGGAGTTTCTCCAAAAAGGCCAAAGCACAAAGCCTTAGAACAGTGACCTGAAATAAGACCCACCCAAATAAGAGTCTCTTCATAGCCTTCAATGAATTTTGGACCAAACTAAAAGAACCAAGAGAATGTTCTTGCCACAAGAGGTTGCATCAGGTTGACATGCTTTGGGAACATGAAGTTGCACAGCTGGAACCTTTGCTATAGGTGTTCTGAAGACAGTTCCTTAAAAATCTGTCGCACTATTCACCAAAACACAGCAGAGACAGAACAGTTGTACAGTTAAAACTGCAGTATAGGGGAGGACTGGAGCATCTGTGCATCTGGTAACTACCCACTGCCCAGCAGCAAGTTCTGCCTATACCTTTAACCAGCCAAGGGACAACTGCCTATTGCTAGAAAACCTCACAATTGCTTCTTACCATAGATGTTTCTGGGAGATGCTCACACTCACTTTTAAGAGGAACTTGGACTCATTTTAAAAAATAATAAAACTTTTAAAAAAATAACACAAAGGAGCTAAACACAAAGGAAGAACAACAACAAAAAAAACCCCAACTGGTACAAAAGAACAAACCAATTACTTAAAACTTTCCTGTTTGGTAAAGTAGTAAAACGCTCTGAGCTATAGTAATTAGGGGATAGCAAAACTCAAAAAAACAAGAGGATTTTCTTAAGCTATGAAACATGAAACCAAAATCCCAATACAAGTGCAACCAGCAGTTTACTCCTACCAGATAATGTATCAACTGATTGTTAGGGCACACACTCTGCAAATGCTAGAGACCATGAAAATCCCAATATTATTTTTACAGATTGGAAAAACACAAAGGCCAAAAACAACACCAATAACTCAAATAAAAAACTCATGCTTATGTTTACATAAAAGTTTGATGAGTATAATATATTCGTCACACTCCCACAATTATTCCCCAAAAATACTATAAATATTATTTTGACTATGTAATTATAGTTTTTATTTTAACAGCGGCAGCAAAGTATTGGCACCAATCTCCCATACAAAAATCCTAACAGACAAAGCAAAGATCATACATGGAAACTGGCAGCTCTTAAGGTCAGGGCTGTCCTTTATTCCTATGTCTAAAAAAAGTCTATTTAAGTTAGCAGCTGGTTTATTTAAGCTGTAATACATACATAGTTTTAATTATTTTAGCTGTAAGCAAAAGGAAACCCCAAATACAAAAATAAATGGGAGTGCAGATTTTTAAATTCTTTTTTCTTCCATGCAACTGAGGCAAGTTCCTTTCATGCTGCTTTTTGGGAATTAACCCCATGGACTGTGGGTCCAATAAGGAGCTGCTTTCTCCCTCTTCCTCTCCCTCAAAAGAAAAGCTAATGTGAACCTAAACTGTGAAATGTCACCTATCAACAGTTCAGGATGATTGTATGACAGGTAAAATGAGTCAAGCTTTATAAACACTCACTCTTTCCATGTAAATTAGCAAGTAACACGACTTGTACAAAAAAATCTGCAGCACAATAATTTACTCTATTTGATCACAAAAACCCCCAAGATCCCCAACAAAACAGTATTCCTTCTCCTTCATAGATAAATATATGGGGCACTGACACGTGAAGAGAGGAAAGATTAACTTTCCTTCCTTAATCCTGTTGGTTTAAATTTAGTAGCCATTGTCTTTGAGAGTCTCCAGGACACAGCTTAGAAATTACACCTTCTCCAAATTTCTATAAACAAGCCTGTGTGAAGACACTTGTTCCGATCGTTACAGACCTCTGTTTATAGACAATAAGACTTGGCAATGGTTTCCCAAATGCATTGGGTGAACGCTGCTATGATGTCTTGTCTAGCAAAAAGTTACTACGTTTGTTCCATCACACTTTCCAAGTACGTTTTAAAATATTTATTTTTTATAGAGAAAACACTAGCAGTAATTTGGAAATGAAACCATTCAGTGCAACATGATTAAAGAACTACAATAAGAAGTGAAAGCAAAATGCAATTTTTTAAAAGAATGAAACAGAAGAATGAAAAATACTAGGTTTTATCATTATAATAATAATAATTAATATTATTATTATTAAAAGAGATAAAAGAGAAGCACAAAAGATGAGAGTGATTCCTTCAGTCAATATTGGCATTCAGTAAAGAACATTTAGGTACCATAACTGACCACTGTTTCTCTTTCCTGTTGATTTAAAATACTTTGCTGAATGACGAGGCATTTCAAATAATTTCAAGAATAGATGAAAAGTAGGTAGACTGCGATGCCAGTACATAAGCCTCTAATGCTCAGATTTTCAAACTAACTTAAATGCCTTAAATGCCCAGATTTTTCTGCTCACTGGTTCTGCAAAGGTACCACTCCTATGCATTCCCAAAAGTCCAAGTATTCACTTCTAGCTCATATTCCTACTGCCAAAATAGTCTTTTTAAGGGGACCATAGCCTTCTAGGGGAAGAAAATAAATAAAAAGATAAATAAATATTGACAAGAAACAGGAAACAGTTAAAGACATATGGCTGCCCGTTTAAGACGGAATACAGGAAAACCAACTCAGTGTGCCTTGGCAGGTTTGAAAGCGTCACCTTCCCCTGCTCTTCTGTACCTCCAAAATTAGCCAGTCTTCATTTTCCACTGTAATTCCAAACTGCCAACACTTGAGTGCAGAAACAGAAAAGGTCAGAGCAAAGAAATATCTCCTAGTTTTTTTCACTGAGTGAGGATGGAACTGAATGTTTTGTTTCCCCTACACCCTCTTGAAAAAGTAGAAATCACTTCACTGGTATTTACACATTTTTGTTTTCAGGAATATTTTTGCAAACATAACAATTTAACCCTGTTTTACTCACATTCTTCTTCAGAAAAACAAAAACATTTGATTAAATATCTGCTTTTCTTTAAACCTTTGAAAAGTACTTTGAATTAACAACTTTTTAGAAGTGAGAGGGTACCCAATGTAGCTGCTGGAAATTTATTTCCTCTTGCCATTTATTTTCAGGGATCTCTCCTAACGAAATGCCAACGTGATTTGCTACTACTACATGAGCACTTACAGCTTATATTCAGTGGCTCTTGAAACCCAGCACGTCTTCACCTTCAAAAGCTTACAAAGAAATCAAGTATCCTTCTTTGCTCAGCCATGTCATGTCCTCCTGCAGACCTCAGGGGAGCTTTTGTCTTTTTACTTAATCAAAGATGAAATGCTTCCATCTCATTTGGCTTTTGCAAGAAACAATCTCTGGAAGCTACAAATAGGCCTAGGTAGGTCCCTTACATCTCATTTTTGAAGCATGTGCACACCCCTATGCTTTTTTCAATTTATTTTTAATGTCTATGAAGGAGTGATATTTTCATTTATACAGAGCTCTGAATTCAAAGGTTACTCATTGCTATCTCTTCTGCAGAGTGCTTCTCTTCTACACTGATGGATTAAAACACACTTCCCAAGGCACTTTCTTCCCAGACCATAAAGCACCGATGGGTCAAGAGCAACTGGGTTTTCATTAACTAAAAGAAAAATATGCATGAGAACTGATCAGGTCCAAAACAGCTCATGTAGTTCAACAACACTGACTGAGGATGAACCCATGGTACCGGTGGACAGAGGAGAGAGAAAAAAAAGGGGGCAGAAAAGGAAAGTGAAAAACAGGAGAGAGAAAAAAAGAGGACAGAGGAAAAAAGAGAGAGAAAAAAGAGAAAAAATAGAGAAAAAGGGAGAGAGGCAACAGGGAGAGAGGCAACAGGGAAAAAAATCAAGGGGGGGAAGAAGAAAAGCTCAAAGCAAGGAACATTTTTTTATAGCTCCCTTGTAAGAACATGGCATTTGTAGTACTTGAAAAATGTTTAAAATGAGACATCACATATTTTCCCACACATCCTCCCTCACGAAAGGAAGCATGAACAGGTGTTAAGACATATGATATTCATGTTCCTGAACATCTTACCAGAAAATGCTCAAGTTACTATAATAAGTGCAGTATTAAAAAATTTACATAGAGTCATCTTTCATCACTGCTTTTAAAGGAATGCTTTAAGTTCTGTTCTGAAGAGAGTATCTGTAGCTGTTTAACTACACCTGAACACTTTGCAGAAAATTGGAGCAAGGTCAAATTCCTGTTCAGGGATTCAAGCTACAATCCACTACAATTTATCCAAAGTTTCTGGACTTTGTAGAATTATGAGCAGAGAACACCCCAAATCTTGCTCTAACAGGCAGCACACCTGGACACAGGTTTTGGCTGAGATCGTCAGCCGTGCCTGTGACATGAACACAGGCTCTTAACATTCTGCACCAAAAAATTCTGTACCAGCAATAGTGTGGCAGCAGGACCAGGGCAGTGACCATCCCACTGCTAAGGAACCTCCAATCCTGTGTTCAGTTCTGGGCCTTTACATAAAAAAAAAAGACAGTGAAGGTCTGGGAGCACGTCCAGGGAGATGGAGCTGGGGAAGGGAATGGAGCACGAGTCTGACGAGGAACAGCTGAGGGAGCTGGGGGGGGCTCAGCCTGGAGAAAAGGAGGCTCAAGTGGGAACTTCTCACTCTCCACTACTCCCTGACAGGAGGGGGCAACCAGACCGCAGGGTCAGGCTCTGCTCCCAGGGAACAAGGGACAGGATGAGAGGAAATGGTCTCAAGCTGTGCCAGGGGAGGGTCAGGTTGGACATCAGGAGGAACTTGTTCAAAGAAAATGTGGTCAGGCATTGGCAGGGATGGTCCAGGGAGGGGGTGGAGTCCCTATTCCTGGAGGTGTCCAAGGAATGACTGGATGTGGCACTCAGTGCTCTGGTCTGGGTGACAAGGTGGGGATCAGTCACAGGCTGGATATGGTGGTCTTGGAGGACTTTTCCAACCCCAATTATTCTGTGATTCTGTAATTCTCATGTTAACACATTTTTATGTGGCTTTCCCTGGTTGGTTAAAACACCTAAAAACTACGGGGGCCGGGCATCAGCACAGCACAGCAATAACAATACCTGTGACAGTTGGTCTAAAGCAAGGTCAGTATTACCTGCAGTCTGGACATGAGGAATTCCGGCAGGATGCTTGGAGCACCTCGCAGGCAAGCACTGCAGCTGAGACCCCAGTTCTGCTCAGAGAGGACAACCACCTCATTCAGAGAACTTGCACAAGTTGTCTCATGCAGGGCAGCTATGAGGCATTCAATGCCTTTTTACCCGAGAGGACAGATGTATTTTGGCAGATAAATCATTTTTAAGCAATTATGTTGGAATTCAAAGAGCATTCTTCAGCATCAGCAGTATTTTGAAGTGGTGAAAGGTTTGAGAAGATCTGTTTACAAACAAAAACATTAAAGCTCCTTCTGTCCAAGCTGGGGTGGGAATCAATGAAAGGATCAAATGGGACACTACCTATAGAACATGAGCTTGCTGCAAAACAGGCATGTCCTTGCTTGCAACTTATCAAGGAGACACAAAGCTATCTTTTGGGGTTTTTCCAGATTTTGGAGAGGGATCCTTAATCCAGCTCTCACATTCTGGAATCTAAAGACCTATCATCTTGACCGCAACATACCTTCCCAAAGGTCTGCTGGATTCCACTGGAATTCCACTGGAAAGCTTAAGATTTGCCATAGGAAAAAGGAAAAACAAAAAAATCTTAACCCCACAACCAAACCAAGACACATGCTGTGAAGTGAAGGAGATTTTCTACTTGGGCTGCTGACAAGGATATTTCCTGTGTCTGCTGCAATTTCAAACATACTGAACTACTTCCGAGCTCTTATGAGATCTGGGTCTGCTTTAAGTTCAGTTAAAGTTCATCTGGCAGCTTCATCAGCTGCTCCTCTGGCAAGAGTTCTTGGACTTTGTACCCACAGCAGAAAAAAAAAGGTTGTTATGATGCAACTCATCTAATAAAAAAAATAACTAAAACAAAAGGGATGTGGAGAGGGTACTTCGGAAATTCCATTAAATCTATTTCCTGCAGGGAATTCCTTTTTTCCTTCAGACTTAGAAAACTGAGTATCTTATTAGCTATTTGTTGGAAGACTGTGGTCTCAAATCAGTTAATGAAGAAACACAGAAGACCTTCTTGCATGTAGCGTTTCTGCATGAGCAGGTACAGTTTCCGCATCTTCAATCCCCATTCAAATTAATTCTGAACTGGCTAAAGGGGGCAGCATTTATCATCTTGTCTGTCTTCCCACCAGGAATATCCAAGCTCTGTAATCTAAAGCATTACCTACCTCCTTTCACAATCATCCGCTTCCTAGACTTTCAGCATGTACAGCTTTAAGAACACTGGGACAAAGTCCAGTCTTTAGATACTGTCCATGAAGCGTAGCACGCAAACTTTTGTCTCCTTGACTGAGAAGTTCGATCCCTTGCAGAAAGGAAGAGGGAAGACTGCTGGAGCAGTAAGAACAGGGAGCACATTTACAAGTAGGTGTGAATTATCTGTCACAGATAATTCTTACTGCTGCCCAGAAGAAGGGTTACAAGTTGCTAAACCCTTGTTTAGCACCATTGCACATCAGCCCTGGAAAGTGCCCAGCAGGAATGGACCTGGTGCTGCTAGCCAGCTGTGGCTGAATGTGAGCTCAGGTGTACCCAGGTGCGCACGAACGCCAATGGCACCTGGCCTGTCCCAGCCATGGTGTGGCAGCAGGACCAAGGCAGTGACTGTCCCCTGTGCTGGGCACTAGTGAGGCACCTTGAGTACACCAGGCAGTTTTGGGCCTTCAGGGAGGACAGTGAGGGGCTGGAGCATACCCAGAGAAGGGAATGGAGCTGAGGAAAGGTCGGAAGCACCAGGAACAGCTGAGGGAGCTGGGGGGCTCAGCCTGGAGAAAAGGAGGCTCAAGTGGGAACTTCTCACTCTCCACTACTCCCTGACAGGAGGGGGCAACCAGACCGCAGGGTCAGGCTCTGCTCCCAGGGAACAAGGGACAGGATGAGAGGAAATGGTCTCAAGCTGTGCCAGGGGAGGGTCAGGTTGGACATCAGGAGGAATTTCTTCACCAAAAGGGTGGTCAGGCATTGGCAGGGACTGCCCAGGGAGGTGGTGGAGTCCTTATCCCTGGAGGTGTCCAAGGAATGACTGGATGTGGCACTCAGTGCTCTGGTCTGGGTGACAAGGTGGGGATCAGTCACAGGCTGGATATGGTGGTCTTGGAGGACTGTTCCAACCTCAGTGACTCTGCGATCCCATGAACTCCCAACAGCAGTCATCCAGCTGTTGACTTCTTCATGCAGCTCCTCAGAGCACATTCCCTTCTCCAAGTAGTACAAAATACACATTGCTCAAGACAGATTTGTTGTAAGAAAGATTAGTCTTGAGAATGTCTTGGATCACCACAGATATACTATGTAAGCAATTATGGAGACCAAAACTAGGCTATGGAATTCAACTCAAAGTAACACAGGAAGCAAGAAAGGAGGAAGAGTGGGGACAAACAGCTAACTGTAGCAATACCATAAAAGAAAGGACTAAAAATGTCTGTGTTTTTTTAATGTAAGTATTAAAAAGAAAGAAGACAGGGACAACTGGCTCGTACGTAGGATTGGACAATCTCTGAACATCATATGTTTGAATTAACTATTTTTCAACCTACCTGAAGTTTCAAAGAGCTATTTCAGGACAGGCATTCTAACTCACCTTCAAGGATTCTGGCCCATTGCCTTAGTGGTATATCATGTACTCAAAACAACAACTTTTTCCACAGCTGGCTGGGACAAGTGTTACAAGCATACAGGAATTTATCTCATTTTTTAAAGCATTAAAAAAAAAAAAGTAAGATATACGGTGAAAACATGCAGTAGAGTTGTTTCAGTAAATATACTGGATTGAGGATCCCAATTAACCATGCATATAACCCCTGGGCAACTATTTTTGAAGTATTATTCCTAGCAAAGAGGATGCAAAGGAGTCTGGATTTATTTGAATAAATATTAGCAACAGTTTTTAGCCATACCACTTTGCACAACACCTTCTTTTTTGTTGCTTTGATCATGCCCTCTCCCTTAACCATCACACTGGTCACAGCAGTGGCCAAAGAATACATACTTTTATTTCATTTCTGGTTTTATCCATTTGAAATTGTGCTACACTGAACTTTCTTACAAAAATTATCACACCACTCACTTACTAGCCTAAACAGCTACCAATGGATAAGAGTGCAAACTTGCCACAGATCAGGTTAAATGAATTTTTCAGTCTGCAGAAAGAATTTTTAATCTCATCTCTGTAAATACAATAATGTTGGAACTTCAAGTTTATTTAGCCTACAATGATTTTCTCTGGGAATTTTTCACAGGAACATGATCTGAAACATTATTAAGTGCTGTTCACTCGGCAGTACAGCATTAACTCCTCTTCCTTCTACTTTGTTGCTACGGAAGCAACATGATGGTATTTTAAAAACCTTAAGAATACACACGGGCACCAAGAGAGATCATCCAATCCACTCAGCCATTTGAGGAAGGAAACGATACATACCCAAATGAACAATCTGAAATACTCCACTTAGCACCTAATTATCTGCAAGAACAAAATACACATGCTACTCTAGCCCTGTGACCTGATTTCCTATAAGAAACATGAGGAGAATCATGAAGCAGAATTCCAGTTAATAAACACAGTACCATTTACTAATTTCATGGGTCTCTTTTGTTTCAACAGTGCTATCCAAGTCCAATTTAGCAATTTGCTTCAGTACAACTAATAATCCACAGTCAAATTTAACTGTTAACTTCTGAGGTAAACCCTGCAGAAGGAACTAGTGCTCTAGGCACTACATTAATTTCCACTTAGAACAAAGTTCATCAGATCACTCAGCAAGGAATTAGCAATACTTGCTTGTCTACATTTTTTTTTGTTGTTGTACTAACACACATGGAATACGTAAGCCATGCTCATCGCAGAGGTTCCCCAAGGAGATCAGTGCTACTTACAACATCAAATGAACCACCTATCCCGGGCCAATACAGCAAATCTTAGTTATAACTGAGATGTATTTACTGAGTGACTACCCAGAGTAACAGTCACAGAACAACTTTTACCAAAATCCTGTTAAAACTGTCTTGTCAATGCCACTCTTACGTTCAGTGTTGATAAACAGAGATTTTACACCATTCTCTGGCTAGGAAAAAGTGCCTGAAGCAGATAATCAAATTACTGGGTTTTACCCCCTGCTGCATAGCATTCCCTCTCCTTCTTCAAACCCATGGGCAGAGAACAGCACACATATGTGACAGCTCAGCAAGGATGGGCCAGCAGCCATGAAGCCAAAGGGGAGACCTCAGGCCATGCCTGTATCAAACAATGAGCACATCCTGCTCCCACTCCCGCAGGTGCTTGGCAGCCCCTCTGGCAGGTGCCATTCTTACACCACAATTCCTGATGCTTTGAATGGGCTGAAGGCAGCAAGCCCACTTTCCCAGCACAGATTTTTGAGCCCGCTGCTGTCCAAGGCCCCAGCAGGAACAGTGACAGGCTGGACAGAAGCAATATTTTGGCTCCCGTCACTTTTCCTTTTATCTTGTTGGTCTGCAAAGCAGTCCACAACTGTGGGGCAGGACACCCTTGCCCTCCATGACCCTTCCCAGCCCTTCCTGTAACAGGGCTTGAAAGTCACTCCTGTGTGCCATCAGTTCCTCCTCTTTACGGCCACTGAGCAAGCCCTCTTTTTGCCACTCCCAGAGCTTATAGTTCAGCTCCTGCCACACTGAAGGACTGTGCTGGCATCACCGACTTTTCCCTGGCAGCAGGATTCCAGCAACAGGTCCAGGAGTGAACCCAGCTTAAGCATAATACCCTCACATGCCTGCAGGGCTTCATTTTGAGCCAAACACAGCAGCAAAAAAGAAACCCAGTCTCCTGGACTTCACTGCTCCCTCATAGCTTCATAAAGGCATTGGAGGGTAAGTTGCTGTACGACAGCTGTTTCATCTGCTTTCACAAAATGACAGAAAAGCAGCATCAAAAATCCAGTAAAAAATCTCATCTGAGGAACAGGAGTGAAAAGAAATAACAGAAGCACAAGAAAACAAACATTCTTTACTGTCTGCAGCCACAGACAGTCACAACTGGAGCCCAATGTATAAAGCTCCACAGGCACACACCGGGAAACAGAGATTGTGAGGAGAGAATTACTGAAAATGCCTTAATATCCAGTGAAATGAGTAGCAATAACTAACACTAGGGAGGAAGGGTAACATAGTCACATTTTCTCTTCACTGCATCGAAAGAAAAAACTCATCCATTAAGGAAATATGAACACTACTCCAATCAGTACTTAATTCTTGGCAGCTACCATCCCGACTGGCCAGCAACCATGGTACACAAATGAAAATTAGAAATAATTTTTAAAAAGTCACAGCCAAAACTTGCTTCCTGGAATCAGATAAATTATTTTAAGTATCAGCAAAATAAAAAAGAAGTTTATTTTATTATGTTTTCAGATCAAATAAAAAGACAGCAAAACAGCAGAATATATTTTGGATGGAGGTACTACAGGAAATTTTCCTTTTATAAAACCATTTATCCTGCTTCATATTAAAGAGTTTCCACGTATCTTTCCTTTAGCAATCTATAAGGAACAGTTCAGTGAAAGTCTAGCTGAACTAGACTTGAGGACGAGACCTTTTACAAGCAGTCTAAGAGAGGGCCAATTCTTAACTGCAATTCAAAAAAAAATTAAGTTTATTTATAAAACAAATGCATCAGTAAAGTGACATCATGCCACTTGTGTAAAAAAATATAGTGCGGGCTATGCATTTAACAAAATCTCCAAGCTTACCAGTCAGTAACAATTCTTCTTTGATTTGTATTCCATGAAGCAACTTTATCAAATGGACAGATGTAGAGATGAGACCCAAGTTCCTATCATTAAATTGGGAAAAAAACACAATAATTCATTTGATAGGAAATACACTAAAAAAAATTTAAAAGGCTTTTCACCAAAGTTAACAGGAAATCTTTAGCATCTTCAGGACCTCTGAAACAAAAATCAGTTTCTCCTATGTTACTGCCTGCCTATCAGGACCCACATTAGTATCATCAGAAGCAAATCAAAGGGGTTTATTGCATCATCCTGCATTTTACCAATTTTGGGCACAGAACCTTCAGAGCTAAGTACCCTTTCCTCCGTTTTGCTATTCTTCCTATCAGACATTAAACATTAGCAAGTTCTTCCTATAATTTAAACAGCTTTATTTGTGTAAAAACTTTGCTTTGTCTGGAGGTCAAGCATCCAGAACAAGAGTCATGTATCTTACTTCATAATAAACTTGGAGGATTTTCCATGCCAACAAAGCAATTAGTGACAGCTACCAAAAAACAACAGGGCCAGCTCAACGAGAAACAAACACAACTCTCAGAGAGAAGCAGAGAAGGCCAAGTAATCATTTATCCTTTCTCCAGTAAGGAGGCATCACAGGTAGACTCTCAGAATGATTTGCATTGCAATCTCTGTGGCATTAACAGAATTCTGCCCCACCACAGAAATTAAGACTTGGTCCCATGCCAAAATTACATTTAGTTCAATAAATAAAATTTCACAAGAAGCCAATTTTTAAGACTGTAGTCCCCAGTAATTCTTTGATATAACCAACTTGTGACAAGTCATTGGGGTTTTTTTCTGTTGGTTGGTTGGTTTGAGGCTCTTGTGGGGCATCTGGGCAAGGAGGGTGTTTGTTGCTATTTTGCTGAGTTTTTTAAAAACGTCAACCAGACTATCAGGTTTTCACTAACTACAGCTGGTTGTATCATAAGCATCTGTTGCAATGTTGCAACAGACACAGGCAAAGAAAGAGAGAGGCTAAATAACTTAAGGAGCCAGATTGACTTAATATCCTTTAAGTTCAACTTGCCTGTATATGTGTACCAGGATTAATACGCACGGTTCTACATGCTGTGCTTTGCCAAGAAAGACAGACAGATCTGAATGAACCTTAAAAGACATACTAATCCTGTAACTGATTATTAAGACTATTTACTTATTCATTATGTTATAAAAAAAATTAAAGAAAGAGAAAAAAAATGTAGTTCTACATTCAGGCTTCCAACAGGTTTATATCATTTGTGTAATCAACTCCTATTATGGACCCAAACACTTCGTTCTATTACTAAGCAGGGCCCCAAACTGACCTACAAATAGGTCAGCTGTTTTTGTTTCTTGGATATTTGAATTCAAGTAATTGCATCAAGCAGGAAAAGACAGTTAATAAAACAATTAACACAGCAGTGTAAAATAAGAATCTCTTTAATAAAACCACACAAACATCAGAAGCTGGTACTTCGGTACGGGCTAGAAGAGATCACAACTGTACCTCATGACATGTTGATTCTTGGCACACTCGACACAGGCATTCCTCAGACATCTGAAGCACTCTGCTATAAGCAGCAGGCAGGTGTCTAGATCTGCCAGTCCACAAGAGTCCTTACAGGTCTGCTCAACGGCACTTGAGGCGCTTGTCAGGATTTCCAGGACATCCCGAAATACACTTTCTTTTGCTGTTTCTCTGAAATACATAAATCTGTGGTGAAGAAAAAATAAAAATACACTGCTACCAAAAAGCCTATGACACTGACACTTCTTATTGTAAACCCAAAGATGTTTCTGCAGCAATCTTTAACTATTCAGAGTATTTAACTACTCATAGTCTTTCAAGTAGAAAGAACAAAATACATCACACAATCCTCCCACCAGCCTTTTCAGAAAAGGGGCTGCAGGAGAGTTGTGTTACCTTAGTATTCCTTGTGACTTTTCAACAGCTCTCTGCAATTTTAATGAAAACGAAAAAAAAAGTTCTCCCCAATACACATAGCTGGCAGGTTTATACATGACACTGCATGCTGCTTTAAGAGGAACTGCTTTAGTTAATGAACACAGTTTAGATGTCCAGCATTAGATGTTTCAGAAGAATAAGGTATCAGAAGCCCCACCCTGCCGCAGATCTCCTCGGAGGGACAAAGGTCATGGAGAAAACTGGTGGCTGCACGAGCACCATTCTGAAGTGAGTGAATCACAGCGAAGGGAAAAAGCCAACTCTGTCCCACCTCAGCAGACAACTATCCAACACAGAAGGTACCTGGCAACTTCCTGAAGCACCCATACCAAGGAAAACAGCACTACCAAACCATAACCATACACAGAAATCCACATGACTGGATGACGGCTGATGCCACTGCTCCATGAAGACTCACCAGCCTCCCAGGATGGACACATCCATCCACAGATGATCTGTCACACAGAGATAAACAACATTTCCAAACTACAGCTATTTGTCTACACTCTGCCCTGATTTTATGTCCACAAAAGAGGTGAGGACAACATATAACAAATTTTGCCAACTCAGTTCTGATACCACATGTTGGTGGAGAGAAGCCACACCAGATAGTGTTTATGGCATTATTACAGGGAAGTTCAATAAATTTGCTCATCCAATACTTCTGACCAGGGCCAGGAAAAGGAAATCCAGATGCAGCCTCCTTGAACCTTAAATAGACTTGCCATGTACTCAAGATCAAACAGAAGAAAGTGAGATGAGAGGAAGTGTAAAGTAACATTAAATAAAATGTTCACAAAGAAAACTCTTCCTAAAGGAGAATTAAAAAACCTCTTGATCAAACACTACTGGCTGATATAGTATTACGTGCCTTCTGCTGCTCACTCAAATGCCTACACATTTGCACAATTAGAAATTCTACCTTCTCTTTTGTAAGCGATCATGTCCACAAATCAAACCATAGAATCACCGAGGTTGGGAAAAGACCCTTGAGATCATCAAGTTCAACATTAACCAAATGCTGCCAATCCACCTTGCCCCTAAGCACACCCTTAGACATGTCTGGAGACATTATTTCCCACCTCTGCTCCTGCCATGTTTTCTTTCCTAGAGTAAACAAAACTCTCTCAATCTTTACTCACAGTTCACATTTTCTAAGTCCCTTATCAGATTCGTTGCTCCAGTAGTGACACTTTTATGCTAGGCTACATCTCGCTGACAGTACAGTGCCCCAAGTACTGAGGTCTGTTAGAGCATGGAGGAGACTTACAAAGAAGAGAGAGTGGTGTAAGAAATACAACATACACTAATATCACTAAATTACTACAACATTAGGTTTCAGATCTCCAGGAAGTATGTATTCTATTCTGCAGCCTCACAGTTGATCAAGACCAATGTATTTACACGTTCTCCATCTACACTGAAACATTAAAAAACCCACCACTGCATTGCTGAGAATTATGGGGAAGAACCTACATTTTACAGTGGTGCAATACTGAAGGGAAAATACCAAAGTGGCACAAAAAACAAAGACCAAAAGCAGAGCTGGCCCTCAGTCATAAAGAAAACAGTGGAGCTTACATAACCAGAAAGTTTGGAATTTGGTTTTGGTTTCAAGACCGAAGAAAATATATTCATGGAACTTGAACCTTCAACTTACAAGAAGCAGTGCAGCTTCTGCCACTTCATGATGTGCCAAAAGAAGACTCAGGGGCTGACGTACCACAGTCCCCATGGGAAATGCACCAGAGACAAGTTTTTCTAAATGTCAGAAGAGCTACGGTCTGGTAAGGCAGCCCCCCAGCCAGGGAGTGCTTTCTACATTGAGCAGAACCATTAGCTGTTCTGAGTTCTTAAACTCTGATATTAGTCTAAAATGGGACCACTCAGCCCACTGCAGTTTCCTTCATATCAGCCTATGCCTTTTGTTGGATTATCCCATGAAACCAGTCATTTCCTGACCCAGCTGCAAAATACAGAACCCAGTGGTCAGTGCAAGACATACTACTGTACAACATTCACTTATTTAAATTGGTGAAAGAGAAATGAAAGAAGCCAGAAGAACTTTTGTGCACATTTTTGTGACTCCATGGGTAAAAGGTCACCTTACAGTTATTCTTGTGCTGGAAAAGCTCCACTCTCCTGGCAGAGCTATGCAGTAGAACAGAACTTTTAGTCAGACACTGGATCAGAAGCATGCTGAGCTGCTGTGACAATTTTTCTTTTAAAATCAGATTAGAAGTGGGAAAAAAAAAAAANGACATTTCCAGTAAAATACAAAGATGAAAACCTTGTGTGTCCTAATGGAGCAAGTGTGCGGTACACAAGGAAGTGTCTGTCCTTGCTGTAAATGTGGAAGGAGATGTGGATTTTTTTACATCATTGAGGAGTGACAGAACTCCAAATCTGTCTCTTAAACACTATGAAAGAAAATCCAGACTGCTCAAGCCAGATCATTCCAGGCAGAAATCGAATCTCAAAGTCTCAGTGAGCAAGGAAAAGACATTCCAAATGAACACAGACTGACTTAAACATTGTTTGATAAAGCAGGATTCCGTTCTGAGAAAATTTACATGTGACTCTTGTACCTAAGCGTTCAAATAGCACTGCAATTTGAGCATGTACTACAAAGGAATTTTAATGAAAACTGTCCTTCTGAATAAAAAATCCTCAAATTAGCAAGAACGGCAGAAAATATTTAGCTGATATTAAGAAACCAGCCAGAACTGACTCCAGAAAACTGTTCCACAGCAATACTTACTAACAGTTTTTAAAAAATAATCTAGTTCCAGCAGTACAACAAAGATTCACATACAAAGCAGCAGCTACAAATATTTAAAATGTATTTCTGAAATGGAAAATATTTTCCTTTCATAATCTTTTCCCTAATTTTTAATTCATAAAACTATTAAAGAGCCTGCTAAGTGGATTTTAGATTGAAAGAATACCTTGCATTGCAAACAGGCCTTGAAATCCATCCAGAACTGCTTTGTGGATATTCCACAAACTTCTGTTTCCTGTGCCTGGTTGCCTAACACAGCAGCTCCACAATTTGCTATTGCTACCTGTCCTTCATTTCCACATCAAGTTCTGCAGGAATACAAAAGGAAGCAGAGGCAAAGGGTACAGCAGCCCAGCTCTCGGACAAGGAAGACATGCACAATTTCTTGTTAAGTCAAAACAAAGAGTCAGAATTCCTGTACCCATGCCAAAAGGAAGATTACTGTCACTCCTTGTAGGACCTGTTTGATAGTTAAAAAAAGAAACTCTACAAGATACCCCTCTAGCAAACACGGAGTTAAAAACAGTAATGAAACCGTGTTCAAAAGACCAGGGCTCAAAAAAATAATGAAATTAGTCAGGAACTATGCAAACAATACACAAATTTACAATTCTGCATTTGCACTCTAAATTTTAGGTACTTGCACAACTCCATTCCTGTAAGCAGAGTCCCTAAAAAGCCTTTCAAGTACTTATCCTCACAACATTCCCAAGAACAGAATAAAGCCATTTTCTTCTTTTTGTAGCTTAGTAAAGGAAGCATAAAGAAATCAACTAAAAGCACTGGAAGCAAGGAGTAAATTACACAGCCGAATGCAAGTCTCAAAAATTCCACATCATGGTCTCATAGTAGGGGCATTGTTGCCTCACTTTATTTCCTTCTGATTGACAGAATATCAGAACTCACATTTTTAATGTATTTTGTTTCCACAAACACTGAACAGTCCTGTAATAACAAAAGAACTGTTACTAAATATCATACCTTCAAACACAAAACATCCATTGGGCTGCATCTTTGTGATTCTACGCACCAACAACAGGATTTGTTGAGTCGGCAAATTTTTTGCCAGAGCTGCTCCTAGACCCATTCTGCCACATCCTATGGGATGTAAGGTAACGTTACAGCTTTGTCCTTCTGGAACGGCAACTACAGTGTCTCTCTTTCAGCCCACCAGTACCCACAAAACTTGGCTGTTTTGGGGAGTATCTACTCTTCTTTCAAACACAGTGGCAGAGGTTTCAGGGATCAAGACAGAGAAAGCATCAGCCTATAAGCCCAAAATTTGTACAGGTTCCTCCCTTCTTTCCAGAGAAACTGAGATGAACACCAGAAGAAGGTCTCCTAGGTCTCCTGCACCCACAGAGATCACAGAAAAATATTTGTAAGTACATCTTCCCCCCTGGCCCCCTGACTTTTAAATGTGGATTTGAAAAACAAAACCGTATTGGGAATTTAAACAGTCAAAACAAAGCACCAGCAGGATTTTACACCAAGCTTAAGTCTGATTTCTTCATTCTCAGGTGTCAAGACCTTCAAACAACTACTGCTGGGAGTGAGCACAAGCTTCCCACCAAGCTGTGCCTTCTCCCTCCTTCCAGGAAGAGCAAAACCCATTCCTCTAACCCCAGTCTCTCAGCTGAACCTCTGCAAGCCCAGCCTCTGCCAAAGCCAACACTGCTGTGTGGTATCGCAGAGGTCTCCATGACCTTACAGGCACTGCAATCCTCCATATCAGCCCCGTCTCTCCAGTAGCCCCATTTTGTCTTCACTTATCTTAAACCTCTTACCGAGGGGCATCCAACCTTTCCTCCCAGTGAAGCCAGTGCAGCCCATCCTGCCACACAGTGCATGCCCTCTGTCCCCACGGCCCACAGCCACCAGCTTCATCCCAAAGCTTTGGCCTCACACAGGAATGAAGACTGTTGCCCAGCAGGGCCTCGCACAGGCACATCTCACCCATTTCTGGACACCCTGCAGGGCTTCTATGGTATTTTGCCCCAGAGCAGCTACTTCCACAGCTACATCCTACCTAGTGTGCCTGCCCAGAAAAGCACCACAAGTCCCAGAAATGGCCCATGGGAATCCAATAAGGTTGAACAAGACCAAGTGCTGGTGCTGCACCTGGGTCAGGACAACCTCTGGGGATCAATCCAGGCTGGGAATGACCAGATGGAGCAGTCCTGGAAGAAGGACCTGCAGGTGCTGGAGGTGAGAGCTGGACATGCCCTGGCTGTGTGCACTGGGACCCAGAACCCCCCTGTGCTGGGCTGAGCCCCCAGCGTGGGCAGCAGGGGAGAGCGGGTTCTGCTCCTCTGCCCCGCTCTGCTGAGAGCCCCCTGCAGAGTTGCCTCCAGCCCTGGGGACCCAGCACAGTAAAGACATGGAGCTGCTGGAGAGAATGCAGAGGAGGCACCAAGTTGTTTAGACAGATGGAGCAGCTCTGCCATGAGGAAAGGCTGGGAGACTTGGTACTGCTCAGCCTGGAGAAGAGCAGCTTTGGGCTGACCTAACTGATGCCCTTCCAGTGCCTTAAGGGAGTGTACAAGGAGCACGGAGATTATTTACACAGGCCTGAAGTGACAGAACAAGGAGGAATGGCTTCAACCTGATAGAGCAGATTTAGATTGGATGTTAGGAAGAAATTTTTCCCTGTGAGGGTGGTGAGGCCCTGGCACAGGCTGCCCCGAGAAGCTGTGGCTGCCCCATCCCTGGAAGTGTCCAAGGCCAGGCTGGACAGGGCTTGGAGCAACCTGGTCTAGTGGAAGGTATCCTTGCCCACAGCAAGGGTGGGATGGGATGAGCTTTAATGTCCCTCCAACCCAAGCTATTCGGTATCTCTAGGATATTTTATGCCACCCACGACTAAAAGACAAACACCTTTCCCCCGTGCTACAGGCACTAGGACTGAGCACACTGCAGCTCCTCATGGACCCCGTGGGGCAGGACAGAAGAAGGGACAGATCACCTCCCCACATGCACAGCCCCAGGAGAAGGCTGGGGGTGCAGAAGCTCCCCAGCAGGGACTTCATCCAAACCCCTCTGGGGGTACTGAGAGCACCTTTCCCGGCCCGCAGCCAACTCCACGAGGGGCAGGACCGCGATGGGAGCCGAGGCAATCCCTGCCCGACATCCGCCGGCACCGCCGCTCCCTCCTCCCCACTACCTGGGCTGCGGCTCCCGGAACAGACCCGACAGCGCCCGCACTCTGTCCAGGCGGGCCGCGGGCAGAGCTTCCGCTCGCCCCGCCGCCATCGCCCGCCCCGGCGCCGCTCCGCCCCCGCCGCGCGGAAATGGTGGCGGTGCCGCCTCGCCGGCGGGAGGGGCTCTGCAGGGCCGCCGGCAAAATGGCCGCTCCGGTGCAGGGAGGTGTTGCTTTTCCCTGGCTTTTTCCTTGCCGGTCCCTTACCTTTCCGTTGTTTTTCCCCTCCCCTCCCCTTTTTCCCCGTAGGAGGCTCACTGCGGCGCCGGCTCCTGTCACGCAGCTGCTGCTGCGCGCCCCACACCTCACCTCGTGTGCCCTTGGAGATACTGCCTCTAAACAAAACAAATATTAAATAAATATAAAAATATATAAATTGCGGGAATAATTATTTCATGTTTAATATCCTAATTGTATAAAGATCTCACACCCTGTGGCAGGGGTGTGAAACTAGAGGATTTCTAAGGTCCCTCCCAGTCCAAGCCCTTCTGTGATTCTGTGAAGTAAACTACTTTGCTTCAGGTTTTAAAATATTTTTTAAGTAAATGTTACATTTTTAATATTTAATACTTATTTTCTGAAAATATCGTTCAGCGTTTTCTAAACATGTATGAAAAGTTAACCTGTATGTGTGTGGGTGGGAAATTAGCTTCCAATGGATAAAAAGACTAATGGAGGCCAAACACTATGGAAAAACTTTCTTAGACAATCAACATCAAATCACAGACTGGTTTGGGTTGGAAAGGACCTTAAATCCCATCCAGTCTGACTCCCTGCCATGGGCAGGGACACCTTTCACTATCCCAGATTGCTCCAAGCCCCATCCAACCTGGCCTTAAACACTTCCAGGGGTGGGGCAGCCACAGCTTCTCTGGGCAACCTATGCCAGGGCTCAGCACCCTCACAGGGAAGACATTCTTGGAGTTCAACCGTACAGCCAATTCTTATATAGATTATAGAATTTAGTCGTTTTTTCCAGATTACTCACAGATGTTCTATCTTAAGCTCATCTGATCTGCCTAACTCTGTGAACAACAGACAGATCTGTTAAAGATACAGCTTTTCCCCCAGAGAGTTTACAGTCTAAACAACATTTATTTTTCTTAGCACAGCTTAAGGGAACTACAAGAAGGGAAACAAGCCACCTAGAGCCAACTACATCTGAAAATAAAATTATGCAGAACTTATTTTTAAGAATTCTCCATCAAATGAAGAGGTAGACCATACTCTTGAGGCAACAGTGTTGGAAGCTGAAAACAGAGAAGGAGCTGTCTCAGCTAGGACTCTGGAAGACAATTGCCCCACTCCAGCAAATACTGGCTCTGCAGGAGGCAAAGTAGGTCAAAGACACTGAATGCCTCCTATCTCAAATTTTGTGAGAGGGCCACTTGTTCTAATCACAATACATATACTGACTGTGCCCCTTTTTAATAGGGGGCAACTTCCATCAAAAGATAAAATCTGGGCTCTGGAAAAAGTTACTTTACAGTAAGGAAGCAAATCCTGCTGCATAAATATTTTATATATTTCCGGCATAAATACTAGTTTTCTGACTCTTATTTTGGGTCTGCATTATATTAAGTATGACTTAGACCTCACAGCTTTGAAGCTGTAGACCAAAAGCTTTTATTTTTGTTCTATTATTTAATAGGATCTAGTGAAATTGATTGATGCGCTTGGAAAAATGCTTTTCATTAGCCTCTGTTGCTAAATCTGTGGAGCGCACCCTGCCATCATGCCCTCAGTTTCCTGCTTACACTGGGCAAATTACAGGCATTTCTCGCCTTGATGAGGAATTCCGAACACCTATACTAAGATGAGGAAGAGCAGATCTGAGAAGAGGTAGCACTGTCTTTTTAAACACCAAAGGTGAGACAGAATCCATATGAAATGGATACTGCAGACTGTCTCAAACCCAAGAATAACTATTGCAATCTGAAACCAACTATGGAGTTTATTTGGCTTCAGGTGAGATGTTACACATGTGTCTGAAGGCCATAAAAGAGCAGTTACATTTGATGTTGAGATTTATGTGTCATTCATTTGTTATGTAATATCATAAATAAATTTAATTCTTTATAAGAAAGAAATCCCTCCATGTGGGAAAAAAGCCTGCGAGGCCTCAGAGGAGATGTTCAAAGCCCTTCCATTTTGTCCTGGAAACAAATGATGTCTTCTGAGAAGCAGACGCAGATGAAATGCTGTCGGCTCTGTCACTGTCACTTGTCAGGCTCTGAGTCACTGCAGGGACTCTTGCCTCATTTGTTAGATGCAGTCCAGTTTCTAGAGGCAATGAGGAATTTTGTGACTGTCATCTGCCCTTCACAAAGGTTTTATGCCACATTTGCATGGAGTGTTTTTGTCGGGATCAGCATTATCCTCATAATGTTAGCCAATGGCATATAGAAGGACACTATCCTTGCCCTGTTCAGCTGGATCAAAGAGATGCTACTTAGGATATCTGGTACCTACAGTCTAGTTCCCTGGTAGCCTGGGGAATTTCGTGGTACATTAATTTTGCCTCATTTATGTACCAGTTGATTTATAATACGTAGAATTTAAAGTCAGGGTTTTGTCTGGTACAGAAGGAAATGCAGCTCAATTATAAGAAGGATGGTGCTGAATTCAAGGAAGTTTTGCGTATGTTAATCTGCATCATCCTGCGGTTTTTCCCATGCTACGAAGTACCAGGGAGAGGCCTCCTTCTGTTTAGAAATTTATTCTTATGGATAGAGAATCTGCCTGTTACAGGGTTAATACAAATTTGGATAAAACTAAACCTTAGAAAAGTCAGTGATTTTTCCTCTTCTTAAGTGTCAGGTGATGCCCTATCCCTGGAAGTGTTCAAGGTCAGCTTGGACAGGGCTTGAAGCAACCTGTTCTAGAGGAAGGTGCTCCTGCCCAAGGCAGAGGAGTGGGATGAGATGCTCTTTGAGGTCCCTTCCAACGCAAACCACTCCACGATTCTATGATTGAGAGTAATACATAGTTTAACACCACTGCAGGGAAAAAAATGTGTTACCACAGTTTAATTTCTGTAGGAAAGGACAGGGATGTTCAAGGCCCCACACAAAGCAGGGGAGGACATCTCTCTCCACAAGGCAGGCTGCCCTTGACACCAGTCATGAGACTGAAGGAAAAATGATGGATGTGGGGAATGTGGCAGTAGGCAATAAGCTTGTAGAAAGGCTGCATAGAAACATGTCTGAAATAAGTTCTAAGGATCTTGTTTAAGGTTTTGTGGTAAAGAAGGATTCTTGAGGAGGACTGTGAAGGTGAGAGCATGCAGTTACTAGTCTCCTCTTGTGACCTTTTCCACTATCCAGTGTTACTTTAAGTCCTAGAATCCAGTGTGAAAATGCTCCTAACAAGTAGTGCTAGATTTGACAGTTGTGCCATATAATGTAGATTTCCCATACAAATACAATCAGATCTCATCTCTCATGTGAAAATCTTGGCTTTTCCTGGTTTTCATTGCAGCAACAGCTTTTCTGGACTTTAGCAGCCTAGGCAACTGAGCATCCAGAAAGCTGCTATTAAGCCAGTGCACATAAATCTCCTCTGTGCTCTATGCTGAGCTCACCAGACTTTTGTGCTTGTGTGGAGTCACTCTGTGGCACATGACAGGGAGTTCAAGCAGACACATTGCTTTTGCACAGTGTGGAGTCACTCTCCACATGCACATTAAACCTGCTGGAATTGCTTCGTATTTGCAGAGCTCCACATGAGAAACTCTCCTTTTGGGGACTGTGGCAGCCACTGGTTAGCATCTGTGAGCAAAGTCTTCCAAAATCCTATGTACAGTCGTGGAAATGCTATGTGCCTTCCGTTGCTTGGGAAATGTAATTCATCTGCTAAGGTTGGAGGCCAGCCTGGCTCCTTCAGATGTCTCACAAAGATGCTATTGGAGAGATAGGAATATTCTCTGAAATTGTATCTCATTCCCAGAAAATATAAATAAATATCCCTACTAAGGAGCAGAAATAACTGAAAAGCTCCCCACCACCTAGTCGCTCTCAGAGAGTAAAGAGGCACATGCTTGAATATTTTCAAGGAACTCACTAGTTATATAGTCTTCCTGAACAGATGTGTCAAGCCAATGAATGGAGGAGCAAAGGGAAATGCCCATAGGGAATCCCACATTACTTGGCAGTGCTCCCATTTATCAGCATTGGTGTACCTTGTCAACGCTGAGAAATTTGCTGCAGGATAAAAACAAGGCCTAAAAGAATGAAGAACAAGAAAAACCCATATAGCAACTCAGAATATCTCCTATTTTGGGTTACTGCTGGTGCTTGGAATTGGAGAATTGTAGCTGTGATCCTGGCCATGCGTCATACTAAGAAATAGGGATTGAACCCCTCCAGCTCTGTCAAAAGCCTGACATCTAGTGGAGGTAAAATAGTGGGCAGCAGAATTCAGCCTAAAACCATCTGACTGTGGAGTTTGTATTATTCACTGCCGATGTAGAGTCCATTTAATTTGTTAATTCCGTCTGTGAAATATGAGTTAGTCTACTCATCTTTATTGTACACTAAAATCACAGGACACATGTCCCTTCCAACTCAGGATAATTTAGGATTCTAAATCACAACCTAAGCCTTTAGAAGGTTTTCCGTATATACAATGCTTGTCAGCAAGTGTAAGGTGAGAGCAACAGGCCTGGGGATTGGCATCTTCATGTTAAGAGACAAATACCTGCAAAGTTTGCTTTTGCAGAATTTATGAAAGCCAGTCTAATGTTATCTTAAGAAATAATATTTGAGAAGATGCTATTCGTAACTAGAAGTTACTAAATACATTATCTATTTGTGTCTAAGGAGAAAATATATCGTTATATAGAGTTGCTAGACTGACAGAACTGAGAAATAAAGGGTTAAACTTCAGTTCTCCAGAATCTTTTTCTTTAGCTCTTTGTCAATTTTTGCAGCTATAAGAAAACCTTCGATACTTACAAGAAGTTATTGCAAATTGTGAGCATTCATTTTGATATAATACTACGAAGCTTATGAAGTTCTAGTTAAAAATCTCAGAACTTATTTTCTTAGAACTTTCCTATACCAGCTTAATATTCATTGAAAGAAACATACAACCTAAACTTTAAAAAAGAGAAAAAATATTGCTATTAAAATAACATCATCAGAAGATTGCAGAACGTTCATGGATGTAAGGATATTTTATTGCCTTTTAATTTCAAAACCTTAACCCACTGAAGAAATATCTGATGAAACCTCCCTGTCATACCTATGGATCTGAAAAAAAGAAAATTATGTTTCTTTTAAACCAGTATGTAAAGGTTGTCCAAAACCATTCATCTAATTATGTATCTGAAGAGAAGCTTTGATCCATTCCTGTTTTATATGTTTTTTTCCACAAGGTCATGTCGGTAGACTAAAATGATAGATTTTTTTTAAACTAACATCTTTCTTAAGCAGACACAAATATAAGTCAAGTTTGATAATTTCCTTTTGCATCTGCTAATTATAAGATTTGGCCTCTGCAGAAGTCATTATTTGTATGTGTATGACAGGTTTCTAAATTCAAAAATCCCACACTCTTTAATGACTGGGAGTAATAATACTTCAGATCTATAAATTTCCCAGCTCACATGGAGATAAAAGCAGATTTTAAAGGAGGCATTTGTCCACCTGTTCACCTGTGCAATGTTCTTTTTAAGTCCAAAACTCATCCAAATAAAATCAGCCCCCTGTGTCTGCATCTGTCTGCCACACATTATCCACTTGCTAGATCTAGGCTACGTGGGCTTTGTTAGCCTCCACTCCCATACTTTACCAGTCTCTGACTAAAGTCTCTGAGCCTCATACTTCAGTAACACAGCATGCAGTTATTAAGTAATATAAATTAATAATTAAAATATTAACTATTAATTCCGTGAAAACACAGACATGTTCAAGACACTATCAGGGATGGGTGAACCTGCTTTTTGACCTGCGTAAGTGCTGATATTCACCGAATACAACTATTGGTTTCACCAGAGGAGGAAACGAGGAGAGAAGACCTTGTGATGAGGCAGAGGTGGAGCCTCTCTTGGCAGGAATTGGATCTGGGATCTGACCTCTCTTCCCTTTTCTCCTCTCCTCTCGTTTTTGTGACTCTGCAACTGCACAAAACTCTGAGTCTTCTGTTAGCTTTGGGAAAACATCTCTTTTTTTTTTGTCTCCCTTTCGGAGTGGTCTGGTTTAAAGGCAGAACTAAAGGGAATAAAGAACAATATGGTGTTTGTGTCTGCTAGGCTTTATTTTTGTCTCTTACCTGTGCTTTCCCTGCACTGATGGAACAGCCATCCTTGGCTCACCCTGACCCCAGGCTATATCACAACCACCAGGCCTCCGGAGTCACCTGTTCAGTACCTGGTGCTGGGAATGTGCAGGGTGAGATACTTCTCATGTAATTAGTGCAACCCTGTGCACCACAACCTCTGCTCCTCTGCTTCTGTTTTATGCCAGCATCATCAAAAGCCAGAGACACATCTTAGACAAAATCTGTTGCATTGTTTTCACAGCTAGAAACTCCATCCAGCTACATCTGACGTAACTTCCCAAATTAATATACTCTTACCTCCTAAAATGTTATTTACACCTGTGCATGCCTGACTTCTAAATATGCATTGTAGTTTCCCAGCACCATCCATTCATGGACAGATGAGGAGTCACTTGATAAGTCAAAAGCGGATAACAGGCAGTTTTTCCTGCACAAGACAAAGGTTTGTAAGATCATCATGTTAGATGAAGAGTCTGAGTACAGTGTGCACCTTCATTCCTGAAGCAAGGAGTGCCTCTGCTGAGGAATCTGTTATAAATCACATTTTTAGTGCGACTGGCAAAGCCGCATAACTGTGGCCTCAGGGAATCTGTCTAATTTGTCAGCTAAAATTCAGTCTCCTGATAGAAAACTAGTCCATTCATGCTTTGTGAAGGCTAATTGCCCATGGAAGGAATCTGCTCAAGGAACTGTCAGCAGTGATGTGGTGTGGCACCATCATCTGGCTGGAGCTTCCCAGGGAAGGTCGGCAGAGCTCCCCTTCCTCTTGTGCTGACCTTTAACCGTGCAGCTGCTCTCCCTCAGAAAGGTATATTTGGTCAGACAATTAGCAGAGTTGCAGGAGCCAGGAGAGTTCTTATTCACCAACATCCTTCTTCAGCCCTGCAACAGAAGCTGCTTAAACTCACCGCCACTTGCAAAGGCACACAAATAATATCCAGCAAATAGGAGCTTCCAAAAATAATCTTTGGAAGAAACACTACTTTGGTTCTTAAGAACACGTTTTTTATGATCATTCAAGTGCCCTGTGATCAGCAAAAACTCCAGCATTTAATAAATTGCCACAAATTTAACACTTCCTATTTCAGAGAAGAACTGTTTTTCTTTACTGGACTAATGAAAGTAGTTACAACGATTTTCTAACTGCAAGTCAGAGTTTAATTCCTTTCCATAACATTAGGCATGCAGTATGTTTTTTCTCTTCTAGGATATTATTCTCTGTTGTTTGTCCCAAACTTCAATAAGCAAAGTAACTCTATTTGTTCCAGCTTAGTGGCATTGTTAAATATTCCTACTAATTATGTAGCCCAAACTTTGAGTATGTCCCTAGAATGTCCCTAGAATAGCAATGAGGATGGGAAGAAATGTTGGGAAGAATGGTTGGATTTTGGGGAAAGAAAGCAATCATTCACCGTTACTAGCAACTGTTAACAAGTAGAGGTTCAGTACTTGATGAGGCTAATTTAGGATCCTGTAAGAAATCTCTTCAATTGACTATTTAACTTACTTTTGCAGCTATTTGTCGTGCTGCTATGAGCAGGTCTCCTGGACTGAATTCATTGTATTAAACAAGGAAGATAGGTATGAATAAGAAGATAATTGCTTGGAAAGCAGTTACATCCAGCTCCAACCTATCTATAGCCACTCTTTTCATCTATTATAGAAAGACTTAGTTCAAAAATAGTTACAAAAAGTGTTCCTTGTAATTAAAAAGTATATTGTAGATTGACCACATAAGCTTGAATTCAGCAGGGTGCTGAATGCAAGTTTGCAAGAAACAGAGTAGTCTGGGGATGATTACCAATCTTAAAAGAAATCCCATGTTTAAGTTTCTTGGTGTACCAAGGCTCCTTTGTTCTGTTTGACTCCATCAAATTTGTGTGTTTGTTCTATTAGATGGCATCAATGACTAGTCTCTTTTCAGAGTGCTTTGTAGAAAAGGGGACATAATTGTCTGAAAAGAGGCCTATTAAGTGTTTGCTTTTAAATCAAGAACACTTTTGAAATATTAAATAAAGAAGGACTACAATATATAAGTCACTCCAACCCATCTCAAAAATACTGATGCACATTAATGATTTACTTTGGGCTCATACATCTATTTGGTTTTGTATTCAAAACGGTGTTACCCTGGTAACCCCAACATCTCGCAGAATTTAACTCATTCTCCATCTAAAGTACACTCTCTTAAGGAAATTCATACAGGTTCTCATGAGAGCACTTTTCCCTTTTTCCCCTTTTGTTTGTAAAGGAAGAAGTAGTGACTGGTTTTGTCATGAATGGGTTGTTTTTGTCTTTTCTTCCTCCCCTCTCCCATCCCATTAATGACAGCTGAGATTTAAACACAACAGTACATTCAGCCTGCGTTCACTATTTAACAAAGATCCCAGTCTTAAACAAGTTGGGTTGCTTTACTCCAGTATCGATACATGTTATTATGCTGGAAAGAGCCTTTCTAAGGAATTCCTCTCCTTATTTCAGAGGATACCGTCATTCTCAGCAGGCTGTCCTCTCATATATTCCTTTAAACAAGAGCAGTGTAGCTCTGTTTGGGCACACTGGTATTTTGCTGGGGTGTCATTAACTGGGGTGTATTTCAGCACTTGGTGCAATGGCAAACATCAAGAAGAGGTTGCCAACACACCTCACGGCACTACTTCTGCTGCGTGGTCTTCCCTGGCAGGTAGGCAAGGATGGAGGGAACAGCAGTGAATATCCTGTAGGAGACTGTACTTTCAGAAGCCAAAGATGACTTAAATAGTCTGCCTTGAAGTGCTCTGGCCTCCCTCTTCCAGTGGTGGTTGCTGATGATCTGGCTCAGGGAGTTGAGCCAGGTGCACATAATTGCTGCAGACTGATGTTGGAGCTGACAGCTCTCGGAAAGCAGCAGTCCTGCTTTGCCCTGGGGGCCACTTCCCATCCTTGCTCCATTGTTGGAGGTCTAGCAGTCAGTGATCCAGTAGAAGGACAAGCTGATTGAGAGGGCTGATCCAATAGGAAGGCTGGAAGTTGACTCCAGGACTCTCTGCCCACCTTCTTCCTGCCTGCTCTTGGTTGCTGGTGCCTCACGCCTCATGCTGTGCTGCTGTGAGTGTTTCTGTGGCCACACATCCCTGTGGGTTGGTAACTGGATTTAACTGTTCCATTTTTGCATTATCATATTCTTGCTATTATTTTTGTTAGTTCTTGATTCTGGTCCACCGTGGGGTGGTTCAACACTTACCTCAACACAAGGCAGGAGATGGGGGCCTGCAGGAACAAGGGACAGGAAGCGTGAGAGGGCAGGATGTGACAACTGGCATTGCCACCTTCCCACAGAGCATGGTAGGGCAGGTGATTTTCAAATCAGAGCTGGAAAGGAAGATAGACTTCGCAGTTTGTGCCGGGCAGATGGCACAGCACCTGTACCACTGTGACAGCTCAGAACTAGAACGTACCCAAACTAGACCCCAAGGAAACCACAGGCAGCTCATGAACAAGGTGACATCTGCATCCTTTCTGTCCCCTCCTGGGGCAGGGCAGCACAGGGCTGTCCACAACTATCTGAGCACAGGGCAGAAAGATGCCAGTCATGGTTAACTCTAGAGAATTATATCCACAGGAAAACATTCCCAAGAAGGGGTGGATGAACCAAACCCCACAGAGTACATCCTCCTAGCAGGTACAGCACAGCCACAACCACACACTCACTCTGCTAAGGCCAGAAACAGCAAGAAGATTTGTTGAGCCCCATGGTCTACATGACAAATCGGTGTTTGTTCCAGATGTTGATTTTTTTAATTAAGAAGATTTATTCAGACCAATGCAGAAGAAACAAAAGGAGTAAACACAAGCTTAAAGTTTCAGAAGAGTTTCAAACTCGTTATTCAACATTATTTGCTTGCTGTGTAATCTCTTCCTCATCATTCATTGACCTCTGGCAAACAAAGAGTTGAGCTGACAGCAACTTTTCTTCCTCAAGCCCAAATTCTTAAAAATACCTTCTATTTAAAGTTGTATTTCAACCTCTTCAGACACTCTGTCCAATAACCTCTCTTAAAACCACCATCCTACTTGTCTTTTGCATTTAAGAAACTTGCAAAGAGGACTTCACAGTAAGCCAGGTAGGGAGATTATTTTTTCTAATCGAGAGTAAAGGGGAAAAAATTCCAAAGGAAGTAAAGCCAGTCTGCTCAAAGAAAGACAAAATCTCTTTTCTTGATTTTTCCCCTTTGATTTATAAAAACATCTTGTTAATCGCTGCAGGGTTTCTGAGAGAAAAGTTGTCTGAGATCCCTACACAGCGACAGAAGTTAGATACATGTGAAGCAGAAAAGATTGACTGATTTAATGATTAAACAAAAAGAGGAGGTATAAGTGACTGAAGAATCTATCAGGGAAACATATTAACTTGCAGTTTCCTGATTTTTCTACCTTTGCATTCTTAATAATTTACTACCTTTAATAATTTAATAATTTAATAATTTTTTTCTACCTTTGCATTCTTTATAATTTAGAGGAGACACTGAGCTGACTGTCTCAGTTAGCCCTTCCTAGCCTTAAATGTAAAGAGGTTGTATCCATTTCAATCACAGAAATCCCCCATCAGACTATATCCAGTTTGTTAGAGTTAATAAATCTGACTCAGTTCTGATGAAAGCTTTCTGAATTTTGGATAATGTCACCTTTGCACATTTTTGAATTTAAATCAAATAAAGTGTTTTTCAAAATTTTTACAAAAACAGTAACAATTTTTTTTTTCTTTCTTTCTTGGGTAGATTATTCTCTGAAATTTTCCCAGTTTTGAAGTGAGAGTAAGAAATATTTATGGGCATTTTAATTTGAAGGAGGAAAGAAAAGTTCATTAAAAGATTTGCAGCATATGGATAAAACAGGAGTAAATAGAGTGTATCTTAATCTGGTTAGGAATGACAATGCACACTACTTTTATAATCACAATATAAGTACAGAATACTGAAAATACTAAGTGCCAGCATTACAGTCTCAAAGAATACTGTAAAAAAAAAAAAAAAAAAAACCAAATTTGCTGATTTAGCAACAGAAATAATGCAATTAATTACTCAAATGATTCTAATGAGCTCAAGTGACAATATTTTTTCCAGTCAAACTGCAAATAAAGATATATTGTAAGAGTTACCCCCAGGAGTTGAACAACGTACTGCTGAGCACAGGTGGAAAGTTGATGGCTTTGAAAACAAAAGTTACTAGGGCATCAAGAAGCTGCCATTGACCTCAAACATGGACAGGCATCTCCATGACCCCTGTGCACAATAGCCATTCCCATCTCTCAGTCCAATCGCTTCCTGCAGCATCAAGCATCTCTGCCAGTGCACAGGGACTGAGCCTGGCACAGTTTGCTCTATAGTGGTCCTTGAAAAGCCCTTACACTCTACAGACATGATTCACATATACACACACGAATTTCATCTCCTCTTACATCAGTCTGCATTTACTGGAAAATAATGTCTGGCTTTGCCCCTAGAACGAGCACAGCACAAATACCACCAGGGCAGTATCCTAGGAGCTTTTCCCATACAAAGGGACAGAAATAGCCTGCTCAGCTGGCACTCCGTTTCCAGCACTGATATCCCTCAGCAAAGGTAGAACCATAAGATGCTGCCTGTTGAATAGGGATCAGTTCTTGGCTCTGTTGGTACAGGACAAGTCTGTCTCAGGGCAGTTGCCAAGCAGGGAGTTGTTGTTTGTACTGGACGTTGGAGTAGTGGTGAGAAAGCCACGATTCCCTGTGAAAGACACCCAAGAACAGGAGAGTCTCTTTAGGGGGGTTTGGCGTGTACCAGCTTGGGTGAGATCTGAACTGAGGACCATCAAGTGAAAAGGTCCCACAATTCAGTCCTACTCTTTTGTACATTTCAGATTAACCTTACTACGGAACATGTCTTTGTATAACTCTGTGGAGTTTTGCTCATCGCAGCATGTTACTGCTGGCTGGGGCTAGGAGCAGGGCTACTCCAGGAGCACAGCAGAGACAAAATTCAGATACAGAGTTATAACCGCCTCCTTGGAGAGGTCTCTCCACTGTGTTCTAGTTGGGGACATGCTCAATTACTGCCCATATTAGGGGCATATTATCTTCTCTTCCATTAAAGTTTAGCTGTGTTGCCTCACAAATTATTGGAAAAGAAAGCCAAAGTGCCATCCGTGTATGGCCACTTCTATCTGCATCCCCTTGCACCCCTGCAAAAGCCACCTCAGAACTTGCTTGTGCAGCCATGATGGTCCCCAGCCCTGTGAAGGGGCCTCATGTCTGCATGTCAAGAGAGGTGAGAGGAAGTTGTGGCCACGGGTTGCAAAGGAGAAGCCTGAAGGGTGTTTTCCTCCTTGCCTTATTGGTTTGGAAGCAGAGGGAGAGAGGAAGAAGGTTTTTCCTGATTCTAGCACATATTTCCCTAGCTCAGCCTAGCTGAAGTACACATGTTTGTGGTTCATCTTCACAAATGCCATGTCAGGCCCTGGGCCAATACAAACACCAAGTCTGTCTTCAATGTATGCAGGGAAAAAAATATAGCTCCAGCTCATTCCAGATTAGAGTGTGTTGGCAGAGAAAGGGAGGAAATGAGGAGGGCTCTGATAGTTGTAGCTGCGTAATGCTGATCTCTGCCCTTAATAGGTCCTGTTGTGGAGGGCACAGCTGTTTCCCTTGGCATGCTTTCAAAGTGATTATAATACAAATAAAAAGGTATTCAAACATACCAGGAAAGATCTCGAAGGAACATATCTTAATTTAGTAGGATAGGAGGTTTGGTAGGACTGCCAGCATGCATGGTGAGCTGAGGGAGATACAGGTGCCTTAGGCCACATGCCAGTGTGAAATCTCCAGTGTTCGTTCCTGACAAAGACATGGGAACAAGAGACATGAGAGTTTTTGATTTTGTCTTTAAAATATTCCCACGTTGTAAAAATCTGCAAAACCTCCTCCATTCTCAGGTGTTGGGAAAAATGTTCAAACCCAACTTTAAAATAGACTGAAGCCTTGCATTCTTTTTAGTTTTCTTGTGCCTGGAGAGCCAGTGCTATTTCTGCATGAGGCAGAAATAGCAGGAACAAAATAAAGTTGATCAAAACAAGAACTTCGCAAGAAAGGCAGCAGCTGAAATGGAGCCTGTTTGATCACCTCTGAAGACTTGATGGAGGAAAAAAAGAGAAAAGTTAACTTTGTTTGCAGGTGGTCAGTCACTAAAAATGAAATTGAAAACAAAAGAGATAATATAAATTAATAAATTATTCATGACAATTAGTTTGCGAAGCGTCAATTCATGCAGTTTTAATAAAGAATAAAGATTCTAGCCCAGTTTCCTGGCCTGGTAATTACATTCTCCCTACTTAAATTCCCCCTTCAGTTCAGCATTAGGTACATGTCTTCCTCTTTGAAAACTGTCTGACAAACCTAAAACCTGTCACTTGCCTTTCAATGCTGGGTAGTAACTTTGGGTTTTGCTACAGGACTCATTATTCCTCTACCCCAGTAGGCTTCATATTTCTTAGGCTGAGAGTACTAAATGAAAGGAACTCAAGCCATAGCATTGCTAAATCTAATATTTCTAAAGTTTTCATACTATTAAATATCTTACTGCCACTGAGTGAAAAGTTTTAGCTATGTCAAACTCCACCCAAGTCATCCCAGAAAGGACATTGACTTTGCCCAGCCTCCAAAAGCTGCTGCAGAGGTTTTCATCATTGAATTTCAGCCAGGCTACCCTCCGCAGCTATGAACATTGCATCCTAATGCTTCTTAATGCTGGGCTGGGGATTATCCACATGGCTCAACCTCAGGTTTTGGAGAAAGCTTACAAACATTTCAAAAGCAGCTGAAGGCTGTTCTTGCAGCTCCACCTTTTGGGAGCTGGAGATCGACCAGACTGCTTGAGATGGTGATCTCTTTACAAGAAAAGGGCTTAACCTTGGTGTATTTATGGCTGACATTAATCTCTAAAATATAAAGAATGAAGCACCTTGGAAGTTTTAAAGATGCATTTATTCCTCACAGAAAGCTCTATAATGTGTTAGGCTGGAGATATTTTTATTCTGAATAGTTTCTGAAGCCTGCTCAGTATCAGCAAGGAACTTGATTTATGCATGCACTTATAACAAGAATGTTTCCTTTCATCCTTTCTGCTTAAGATTCACTTGGATTCTTTATGCTGGATTGAGAGGTGCTCAAAGTACACCATGTCAAATATGACAGTATCTGGTCCACATCAAATTCAATAGTATTCTTGTATGTTTGAGATGGATTTGGTTTCTAATCCTCCACTCACAGCCCAGAGACTTCATGCAATGAGGTGTCAAGTACCCTCAGCACTGTTAGGTGGTTTCTGTGCTCCAGTGAGAGGTCAAATTATCCTGTCCCTTTTTGAGAGAGCCCAGCACACAGTAGGAGAAGATGCTATCCTGTGTTGGTGGGCTGAAGACGTTTGAAACATGCAGAAAGCATCCTGGATGCATAAACTTCCAAAAGACTTGGATCTGGACTACAGCACAAGTCTACCTCTGCTGGAAAAAGCAGGGCTATGTTGTTGACTGACAAAGGAACTGATCCAGAGTCCACTGAAAATTATGATACATATGGCTTGCACTGGGACTTGAACCAAATCTATGGTGGGTTTTAAGATGAAAAGATATTGTGGCAGCCAAGAATGACCTTTAAGAGAAAAGAATCCTCCCAGAAAAAATGGCCTCACTTGTTGGTTCCAGGAACTCGGGGGATGAGTGAAAAAACTAGCAACTCACAGATCAACAACATAAACCCCTTTTTACCTCTTTTCACTCTTCCACCATGGATTAAGTTGCTTTGATGAATATCAGACATGTATTTGCCTTTCATCGCTTTTCACATTCTAAACCTTGCCCTAGACTCAGCCTCTGTGTTTCAGACTACTGAATTTTATACGTGCACAGGAGCAATTTGGTGTATATAATGATAGGCATGATTGTTAAATTGGTTTCCAGTGTCTTTGAGGCTGCGTCCCTGCAGAATTGCAATTAAACACTTGACAAACCACAAGGCTATGCTAATCCCACTTCAAAAATCTCTGATGGCAAGGGTGGCAGTCTGCCTTCCTTCTCCACTGAAAGATGGGGAGACCCAGCATTACTCAGGCTCTTAAAAATACTCTTTTTCGCCTTCGGTTTGGTGGCTCGTGTTTCAGCTGTAACATTCTGCCCGAGCTGGCCATTGCTGTGTAACAAGCTCCTCTTTGTTCAGCCCTGCTACCTCATTTCTTTCTATTAGCCTTTAATCCCTGTCAGGGTTTCACCTTTGCAGCGATGAGGTCACAGCTCATGTTGATTGGGAAAGGAAATCCTGATGATTGTTGCTGACAGAAAGCTGATAATGCTGGTTTGGGCAGCAATAAATTCTCAGTCTCTAAATGAAGACTAATCTTTGAGCCAGAAATCACCTCTTTCAGTAGTTTTTTTGGGCCTCATTCACAAATATTTTCCCATGCTCAAGCTGCCTGACCTTTGGAGCATTCAATGCACCTATGTTATTGTGCAGAACTGTTTTCCAGGGATCAAAATAAGCAGCCGTCTATCAGTGAGAGGCAGGTGAAGTTATGAAATAAATCAATAGTGTTATCCTCATTGGGAATGCAGCACTTGGAGCGCTCTGTACCCTCTGCAACCCTAAGTGCCAAATTGCTCTCTGCTACTGAGCCATTCCATCCTGTCAGCATTTTCATTTCTTCAAATGATTGGTGTTGTTAGGACCACTTATTTTTATTTTTTCAGGACGAAAGCACAACATGCAGAGATATAAAAAGATGAAAAAGGGGTGAGCAGGAGTGGTTTGTGCTGTTAAGTTCATATTGCTGACTCAAAGAGTGATTCAATAAAGGCAGTTTTTAGATAACCCTGAGCAATGCAGATGCTTCTTTTACAACATCATAAACCTTGTCTTTGGTATGGTTTACTACATTAAATCAAGTGTGGCCATTGAACTGGCCCTTCTCTGCTGCAATAACCATCACATGCGAACTCCTTGCACCTCCTGCAAGGACTCCTTGCTCCAAGCTCCTTGCCAGCAGGGAGCAGCAGAAAAGTTCAGCAATGGTTAGACAAGGAGAACTCTCCTGGAAATCCAAAAATTCAAATAATTGACAATACTGTCAAAACCTTGTCTTCTGCACATTATATTGTCTTTTTCTTTCTGTTCCTCCTGCTGTTCCCCAAAACACATGTTCCATGAACACACTGCAATCTAATCTCCTCCTCATGTCTTATCTACCTACCAAAGCCTTGGTGCCCCCAAATGTAGCTGTTTTGTGCACTTATTCACTCCTGGACAGCCACATTCAGGCTCAATGCTCCAAGATATGAGAAGCTGGTGGCTGAAAGCTTTGGCTCCCTCCCTGCCAACCCAGCCTGGCTATTGTCTCTCAGCAAGCTGTACTCACTCCTTTGATCAAAATAACCCTGGACTCTGGACTGAATGCAGATTTGAACTTTACAAATTGGGTTTTCTCGACTAACAAAGTGGGCATTTTACTTGCTTTCCTCCCTGCAGTAACAGAACTCCCTGCTCCAGCACACAGCTGGTAGCATTTTAGTCAGGCAATCCCTATGTAATCCATTATAATTTTTTTCTTCCTTCCACAGTGTGTTGGTCTTCCCAATGGCAAAAAACCACAGTGGTCAAAATTCACTCTAAATACAGGCTCCAAGAAGGCTCCTGAAGGGAGCAATTCAGGCACCTGAACACAGATGTGCAGTAGGTGATTTGGGCTGGCCATGATACCCACGCCAGGCTGGCAGAGGTGATGTAGGAGCTGTGGAAGATACACACCTTTCTGGAGGGGCAGCCACAGCCCAGGCAGGCTGTAAAAAAGCCTTGAAAGATCTCAACTAGTTTCAGATACCTGAGCCTATCCAGGCAGCCCTGTGCCAACAGAGGGACAGATTGCTTCTGTGCTCATCAGCAGAATAGATAAATTTGGGCCATGCGTTATCATGGTTCAAAAATTAATCATTATGTGATGTATAAAAACCATCACTTCAGTGTTTGTACTGGTATTCCCATCTTTGCAAGTACAAATCTCAGTATGTTTGTATGTTAATCCTTATGCCTACAGGTAACTACTTTGTGTATCTTATACGTCTGCATCTGTCTGCATGTTTCAGATTTTCCAATCCCTCTGTCAACTAAATCTACTGGCCTGTGGGTTAAACTCTTCAGAGGAGAAAGGGAAACTTTGTTCCTTGAATTGTTTTGACTTCCGGATTCTCTCCTATCTTGGTTTAGCAAAAACTCTAGCATTAGCCAGACTTTGTATACAAGAGAAATTTCTCATTAGAAGAATTTAACTGGACTAAGATTCCTAAACCTGCCTCACATCTGCATTCAAGCCGCATTTTCTTCATACATCCACATCCCACTTTCGGGGGCAGCTCAGGAGTTCAAGAACAGCAACAAACACCTGTGGGGCAGACCAGTGCTGTGTCTCAGGGCATGGAGTGTGAGCAGATGCCCAGAAAATGCCTAAGTGAACCGAGCCCAGGGCCCAGGGAAGGGCTGTCCTTGGAACGTAGAGGGCAGGGAGCCAGCACACACAAAGTAGAGACCCGATGTCTCCTTGGGCTGGGAGAGCATCACAACAACAAGGGTAAAACCAAGGAAAACTGCTGCAATATGGGGAGCAGAGCTGCTGACCTGCTTGGCCTGGTTTCCATTACCTGCCTGGGACGAGGTGAAATTCCTTAAATGCAAGAACATTATCTCTGCAACAGATTGCAGTGGATGGTCTGGCTCTTCTTTCTGCCCTTAATTTGTCAGCCCTGAGATGCTGGCAAGACAAAATACTGCATAAAACCATGGGGAAATACACTGCAGTGTAAAAATCAGACTCAGTGGGACCACAGCATCATTCCTCCCACAGTCCCAGGGCTCCATTCCAGATTGATTCCTCTGGTTTGTGCTGACTCCTTCCAGCATCTGGCCATGTTCTGCCATACTGCACAGCTCCATTTCACAAGAGCAGAAAATGGGCACATCTTGGAAGGGAGATGTGTGTGGAGATATGCTAATTGCTGATGGATGAATTCCCAGTGGATGGCACTTATTTCTCCCAGACCAGATCAGGCTTCCTTCCATGCATTGCAAACAGCTTTTTGTGTGCATCCCTTTACCAGGAGCTTTTAACAACAAACACACTATCCTGCTTTTCTTACAGATCTGATGCTAAAAGGAACATGCATTATGGTTTTAAAGTCAGTTTTGTTGAATTTTTAAAAATTTCTATTTTATATATCAACATAAAAAAAGCTAAAGAAAAAGTAATCATAATATTGCTGAAACACATATCTAACCCATGCAAACTGGCATCCTGACTATTATCACAAGTGAAAAAAAAAGGCAGCTGAAGGCATGGAAAACCCTTTAAGGAAGAAAAATTGGGATGTCAAGTACAGGTCTACTATTGTGCAATGCCATTTTAATCCAGTTACACAACTAGAACCAAGTAAAGTCACACAGCTTCTCCAGCTCTGCTCTGAATTCATTACTCCCATTTCAAAATACAATCTCAAAGTAAGCAAAGTCACAGCTCCATGCTGCTCAGCTAGGTAGGATACCTTGAATGTCTCAAGCAATATAGCTGAAGGCAGACTCTTGCAGCAGAGCAGCCTGAATGCCACATTTACATGGCCACCTGTGCAACAGAATCGCCTTGAGTTTGGGAGATTTTGTATAAATAAATGCTCTTTCTTGGAACACAAACAGTTAAGTTCATCAGCATTATAACACCATTGGCTGCAAGCACTTTTCCTTCAAACTTCATTTTCCATTCTAAAATTTTTTATCTTTTTATCACCTTTTTGTTCAAAGTTTGTATGACAACTAGGACCAGGCCCCCTTCAGAATATTTGGTTTATTATAGAGGTGACATATAATTAGTGTAGTCTAGTGCCTGAGAAGCAAAGGGCCTGGCACACCTGACAAACTGGGTTCACCAAGGAACCGAGAGGCTGCAGAGATGCCTGACCCATGAATCCCTCATGACCCAAGGCAGGAGGTGGGAATTTTGAAGGTCAGGTTGACACTTCAGGGCATGCTGTTTGGCAGAGAATTAAGCACTTGATAATGAAAACTTAAAATTGTTCAATACCAAAGAGCCTTGGTGAGATCTGATGGTTGACCTAAAACAGATGTGCACCTAAAGTCTACCTGCATAAAAAGAAGTTGCTGAAGCCTAAGGTATCCCTCTTCTCTAAGCGTTTTCAGGCTGCTGGTTTTCAAGACTGTCAGTTTTTGTATTATTATGGATTTTCTTGGAGATGAAAGAAGTTACCTCCATGGCAGAAAGGCCATTCCACGTGGGAACTAGGGAGCGCTTGCTCAGCATGCCAGGAAAAATAAATAACAAAAATAAATAAATCCATGCATGCTTTAATATAGAAACAGTGCAAATTTAGACTTTTCCTTAGCTACAGGAAGCACATCATCTGCTCCTCCATGGCAGGAGGCATGTTTACCCTTCCCCCTCTTTTGGGACCCATCTGCTCAGGTTGACACTCATTCTGTTTGCCACAACTTTCTATTTGAGAACGTCAGCCTTGTTTAGGATAAGAAACAAAAACTGACTTGAGATATAGAAAATTTCTGTCCAAACACTTAAGTTTTTCCCAAAATCCTAGTGCTGAAGTGAGTATCGTGTAATAGGGCATATTGAGCAGAAGCTGCACACAGCTCATCCTGTAAAGCAGAGAAGACAAGCTTGGAGTTTGCCTTTTGCTATCAATTACCGCATTTTTTCCTCTTTTGCAGCCCAGGGTGCTTTTCATCTGTGCAGCAATTTCCATCATTACAAACATACCTCTGATTAAAAAAAAAACCAATACAAAACAGTGTTCTTTCAGGTAATTTAGAAAATGGTTTCACTTCCCTTTCCATTTTCTGCAAAAATTGACTACTCTAAATGGATGGGACAGGTTTTAAAAACATTTACCCAGGCTTTACAATCTAGGAGGCTCATAAGGTGACATGTTTGTTTTTCAAGTTTTGTTACAACTTCTTAATCCCTAGGATGCAATAGACAGTGCTACCTGCTTCACTTCTATAGATGGGACTTCCTAGTCATCATCCTCGGCGAGTTTTACAGCTTGGGACAGACAGATCCCGGAAGAAAAAAGTGCCAAGTCTCCTCAGTCTATGGAGAAGGGGTGAAAATGTATTTCCTGGGATGCCACCTAGGTTCAAGCCACCACTTGATAAGAAGTCCCCATTTTAAATTGCACAAAGAACATAACTGTGTTTGGACAGTGCTGAGCAGGTTGCACATGAATGAACCTCTCAATTCCCTCTGAGGCATCAGGAGTAACAGGGTGACCTGCGTGGGCATTTCAGCTTGCACCATTACTGCACTCCTGAAGCTCATCTCCTGGGTTGTCTCCAGCTCCTGTACCTTGGATTATACTGCAAAGGGATCACAGAGTAACAGCTGGATTCAACCTGGTTGAAACTAAAGCAAGATGCATATCAAGAGGGCACCTATTGTGCTTCAGCCTCATGAATGTTCAGCACTATTGATCAGACCAGACCAGACCTTTTCTGGGGAAAACCCCTCAGCCTGGAAAGCTTGTGTGTTTGTGGGAGGTGAACATCAGCTCCTTATCCTCAACTCTTTCAGTCTCCAGATGTGATCCTTTTATGCTTTACTGCTTGCTAGTGTAGACAGAGCCTACGCATCTTGCTTAAGGGCATAGGGAGCATCAAGGGCAGTGTGATGACAAAGCTCAGCCCTCCTGTGCTCCTTCTTGAGACACGTAACAGTTACATGTGCAGCTATAACCTACTGCAGCCAAGCATCTGGGGCTACTTATGGCCTTATATCAGGATGCACGTCTGACCTGCCACAAGCTGCAGTCAGACAAGACACCAGCCATCAGATGGGTCCATCCCTCTCATCTTTCTTTCCCAAGAAAAGTGCTTCTGTTTACATCAATGAGCTCCACAGTGACCTGGGACAATTCCACCCACTGGTTTCTGATAAAACCTAGCCATGGATGCTGGTATCACATGGCTAATAATAGGTCAGCAGAACAAATCCTGTGAGGCTAGGAATAATACAGCTTGGTGCTGACAGGATAAGTGGCAGTATCACTTTTCAAGTGAGATTTATTGACTGCAAGCTCAAGGCGAAGAGGATGCAGCTCATTCGTCAGTGACTTTCTTCCGCTGTTTAACGAGTGACTGTTTGCTCTGCTGTGTAGGTTGGTTGTATTTATTTGAATCATATCGCCTTGGACTCATAAAATACTGGCATTTCTATTCCTCAGTCCCAGCTGAAGGTTCAGTATCATGCTCAATTTGCTGCAAGTTTTACATACATAATCTCTGGTTTAAATGTAAGGATGGGCAGTGGGAAAACAAAACATTACTTTCTAGCAAGTTCAGTATATTTTATTTTCATGTTCTAGTCAAGGAAGAATGGCATTAAAAAAATGCCTTTCTATAAATACCTTAGCACATACTTTCTTATTTGTTATACAGCCAAATTTTGAGGAGATTAAAGGGTAGATAATAAAAAGCATTGATATACCTAAATACCACAGATAGCTAACCTGTTTTGACTCTTATGACAATGTCACTAGGCATCTGCAGATCTTCAGGACTCTGGCCATGCGGAAAACAGCTTTGGATCCATAGAGCCTGTCAAATATTTCTTGGGTTCCCCCCTCTCAAGAGTTTCGTTTTTGGTAAATAAAAAATACGGTTGATATGTTATAGAGGATCTAATGCATTTAGCATTGTAGAAGAACCAAAAAGAAAAGAGGGTGGGGAGAGAGTTAGCAAAAGATGTTCAGTCATTAATGAAATTCTCTGGTCAAAAATAATGGCAATGCTCCATGGACTTCAGGAAAGAAAATTCAGACCATGAACTACAACTCAAAGAGAATAAAAAAACTTGTGCAGGCAAGACGCACGTGCAGTGTAACTTCAATGACAGATGCTACTCAGTTTTTTCAGTTTGGTGCACTTCTGAGGCAGAACTAAGGCTGCACTTACCCAAATGCTCCTTATTTGCGCATGAATTCAGTTTCATGAACAATTACCAGCTACAAAACAGAGCACTTTACATCAATCCAGTGGCTTACATGATGTTCTAAAGAAATGCCAAAGAGCCAGGCAGGTGCCAAACAATCATAGAGGGCAGGGGGAAAAACATGTATACCATTAGAATTGCAAAGGAGATGAAATAAGCAGAACATAGCTGCAGATAAACAGGCTGCTTTTACAAACTCCTTCAAAAAATCTGATGTAAACTCTTTCACATGCTGCAAGTAATTACATTTTTGGATTTCCTTTAATCTCGTGTGTGTGAGACTTACAGCCTTGAGTGAGGCCCCTGTGGTTTGAAGGTGATTTGTTGAACTTAACTGTATCTGATAGCCCCCAACACAGCACTGTAAATTAGTCATGGCTAATTTGCTTATAGCTATGTTTTATCTTTTTGTTGTTGTTGTTATAACATTTTCTCTCTCCCACTCACAGGGAGAAAACTACCTCTCCCACCCCAAAAGTAGTTATTTGTCATTTTAAAGGCTTCTGACAGTTCAAGGAAAGAAGGGACCAAAATCTGCAGGTGGGAACACTGCAGGGTACGGAGCCCTTGAACTGGCTCTGCAGGATCAAATCAACCCTTTGGGATCCTCCCAGCTCAGGATATTCCACAGCAAGAGCCAGTGGAAGCAACCCCGTGAGCACCCCCCTGCGATATGGGGGCAGAGCTGTGCTCTCTGCTGAAGATATTTTCACTTTTGACCTCCTCAGTAACTACTGCCACCTTGCAGTGGTCCCAGACAGCCTTTCCACTGTTTCTGTGAAGTTTCTGCGCTGTGAATTTAAAATACTTCCAAAACGTCTCTTAACATTTTTATTCAGCTAAAGATACATATTAAAGACAAACTAGTTAATAACATTTCCATGTTCTCTCAAAGTGTCTGCCACACAAGGGTTCAGTACAACTGTTTTTTATTTACAAAATATCAGAATACGGGTTTTTCAGATAACCATCTACATATTCTCCATAGACAGAAGGAATGGCTAAAACATGAAGAGGTAAAACACTTGCCCAAGGTCTCTTTGAAGTGCTGTGTGCTTGATAAATCATGAACTCTTCATTAACTTCAATGGACACCAAGTTAGGCTTTTAATGTTATTGCCAGGAGATGAAACAAAGGTCGAAATGTCCTGACCCCAATGCAGTTGCAGAGAGTAATTGGATGATTCTACTTTATATCATTTTGGAACCCTCCAGCCCCTGGACCTCCTTGGCTGGCCCCAGAGAAACCACCCAGCCCTGCCTCAGCAGACGAGCAGGTGGGAAGGCAGGCCAGGTACACTGAGCCCAGTGTGGAGCCCGTGCTGTGTGAGAGCAGAGGCACAAGGAGCCCTTCCAGGGCATTCCTCCCCTCCATGGGTGCCCACGGCTGCACTCAAGCTGCTGGACATCCCTGGCTCAGAACGGCACACAGCCATCAGTCCAGCACCTCGGCCTCTCCATTTCACCGGGTTATACTCAACCACCATGGAAAAGAGGATGGACCAGGTGGGTCCCAGTCCCTCTTGCCAAACCCCTGCCTCCATGTTTCAGAGGAGATGGTAGTCCGGAGAACAGGGGGCTGAGCTTTGCTGCAGAGACACCAGAGAGGCCCTGCTGACCAAACTCCTCATGGAACTGCTGTTCTCCTACTGCTCTCCCAACAGAAAGGCTCCTGCAGAGGCAGCCTCGATTCCAAGCATTAAATACAACACCACTGCTGAAGAGGGGGTTTCCAGATCCCGCCTCAGCAGACCCCGTGTGCCTGTTCAGAGTCCTTGTGCCTCTGCCCAGGTAAACCCATCTCCATGGAACTCTGGTTTAGGAGCTTTCTAACCCCATCCCAGTAAGCAGTTCATCTGCAGGTCTGGGAAATCTTGTGGATTTTGGGGAAAAAAAAGCAGCTCGTTTTGTCAGTGCCCTTTAATGAGAGCAATCTTGTAGCCGCCCACACCTATCAGATAACTGCACTTGGCCAGTCGTCAAAACCAAAGCCAAGCCTCAGTCATCAGTGATTTCAGTGGAACCTTTGCCTAGGAGGAGCTCAGGGAAGCCCACACGTTCTCAGATTGCATTAACGTTCCCTTCCCAGCTTGCTAACACAGATGCTTTCCTGCCTCTTTCTGCTCATCTCATCCCCATGACCACCTTCTCTGGTCTCTCTCTGACACAGAAGCAGCAGCTCCACTACACAGTAGCTTTATGGGGGCAGAACATCTCATTTCTCTTTGACTGACACAGGCATCTGCAGCTGAAATACTTTTTCCATGTTCCCAGCTGTTCCCCATTTGAGAAACTTTAGGAGATGGAAGTGGAATAAGGGGTCAGATGTAAATCTTACTCAGAGGAGAGGTAAAAAAGAATTGTAATCATAAACATTTAGACAGCTCAGTAGCCAAAGGTACACGAGTTGGAAAGAACCGAGTTGTTTGTATGAGTTGAAGAAACATCACTAAAATCAACCAATGCATGTAATTCAAGCCAAAATGAAACTCACTGTTGCTAAAGAAAGCAAAGTTTACCATGACTTGTTAACTGATGGGGTCTCATAAAAAAAGTACAAGATTTAGTGGCTGCAAATGAGATCCCTAATCTGTAAGATGTAAAGTTCATCATAAGTTGAAGGCTAGACAGTCCATTTTTCTTCATGTTTTTGGCAGTTGTTTCACAAACTACTTCATCCTCTTGATACCACAGAAAATCTGGTGCTTCTGGTAGCGTAGGCAAATATTCACTAGCTTGATAGGTACAAAAGTACACAACTTTTCCACTTTGGAAGAGCAAAACCCCAATTTTTTTCTAATTTCTAGCTTCTAGACAGCTGGCCACAGTTCAAGCACCATTTAGTACTTTCTGGCTAGCCTTAGTTAAACACATATTTGTAATTTTCAAAACCTAAACTGTAGTTACAGAGTTATGATGGTATCCATTACAGTAGTGCTTTTTTTATCGTTATTACAACTTCTGCTCAAAATGTTGGCAGTATTAGGACAATTCAGCAATGTGTAATTTTAACTTACTTCACGTCCAGAGTCAAGGGTGATTGTTCTGATCAGGTCCAAGGTCACTCATGGGCTGGGTTCAGATAAAGTTGGTTTTGGCTTTGCCTGAGTGGAGAAACCCAAAATCTTTTATCAGCTCTCCCCCCATCACTGTATGACCTGCACCAGACCTCACTCATGTGAGAAGCATCAGCTAATGACAGAACAAAAACGCTTATCACCATCTCGAGGATCAACCTGCAAATGTTGCTCTGTGAGCATGGCCTGGCCAAGATACCGATCACCTATGATGTGATACACCACAGCTGCTTTCCTTTGATGCCTATTGGTTTTTACCTTTTTTTCTTTTATATATTCTCTGTATTCTTTACACATATATTTGGAGCTCTGTAGCTTGTTATTGCATTCATAGTTAGTTTTCCCAGTAGTTTTCCATGCCTTTTCCCTAGGCAGGAAGACAAAAATTCCAGAGCTCCAAGCCCTGGGTGGCTACAAGGCCCCTATCCTGTCTTGGTTCTTCCTGAGAACCAAGGCCGAAAACAACTCTTTGAGACGCATTTTCATAAACTGAGTGCAGCTAATACCAAGGGGTTTGGGGGGGAATGGCTGTGCTCCAGAGAAGGGGCTTGACCTGGGGGGAATTGCATCACCACTTGTCCTCCTAATTGGTACCTTTTATCAAGTATGCTAATTGTCTAAAACCTATAAAAATGTATTCACCCATGTGGGGGTGAACTTTTGTGGACATTCTTCCATAACTGCCCCTGGAGCTCCAATAAAAATCCACTTTTATATTACCTCCTATACTAAAACTATCTTGAGTTTCATTTCTAGGTTGAAAAAGGCATCACTATCCATTTGATTTATTGATTTTTCAATTTAAATGAGGTGACTCTCCTTCCATCCAAGCAACACCANTCCTCCTAATTGGTACCTTTTATCAAGTATGCTAATTGTCTAAAACCTATAAAAATGTATTCACCCATGTGGGGGTGAACTTTTGTGGACATTCTTCCATAACTGCCCCTGGAGCTCCAATAAAAATCCACTTTTATATTACCTCCTATACTAAAACTATCTTGAGTTTCATTTCTAGGTTGAAAAAGGCATCACTATCCATTTGATTTATTGATTTTTCAATTTAAATGAGGTGACTCTCCTTCCATCCAAGCAACACCAAAGCCAGACTTAAGCTAGGTATGATCATAAGTAACTGTGCTTTGCCCCCACGGGCTCTCAAACACCATGTAAGAATCAGAATGTTACACCATAACACCAGAATGTTTTGGGTTGGAAGAGACTTCAAAGCTTATCCAGTTCCAACCCCCTGTCATGGGCAGGGACACCTTCCTCTATCCCAGGTTGCTCTGAGCCCCATCCAGCCTGTCCACCCCCATCCAGCCTGTCCTTGAACACTTCCAGGGATGGGGTAGCCACAGCTTCTCTGGGCAATCTGTACCAGGGCCTCACCACCCTCACAACAAAGAATTTTTTTTTTTCTAATATCTAATCTAAACCTGCTTTCTGTCCATGTGAAGCCATTCCCTCTTGTCCTGTCACTCCAGGCCCTTGTAAATAGTCTTTCTCCATCTTTCCTGTGGGCTCCCTTCAGATATTGGAAGGGGCAATTAGGTCACCCCAGAGCCTTCTCTTTTCCAGGCTGAACAATCCCAATTCTCTCAGCCTTTCCTCACAGAAGATGTGCTCCAAGAGTAAAGTTTAAAAGAAGGTGGCCAGAAGCTGTCCCATGGAAGTGTCCATCCTGGCTTGATCTGGATGTGATTCAGAGAATCATGGTAAAACATTTGGGTATGAAAGCAAACATGCCTTTGTCTGTCTGCAGTCACCCTAGAATGGGTTTTGTCTCTGAAGCTGTTCAAGATCTCTCTCCTGGGTCTGGTGATCATGTTCAACTTCAGTTGCTCAGTTACAAGTAAACACTCATTGATGGAAAAAAAGAAAAAGATAGATGCAGAGAGTGAAAATATGGAGAGGGAGAGGAGAATTGAATAAAGGAAAGGAAAAGGGAAAAAACACAATGAAATAGGATAAGGCGAAAGCAAAAAAAAGTGGGTCTCATTACAGAGGAGATAGCACATTCTTAGCCACAGCAGGAATAGAAGATCTTTCATCGGGCCAATGTTTTGGAGACTTGGTGGGTGTACTTTATGTCTCTGTCTTGGAGCAACAATTTCCAGGCAGCCTCATACCTCCCGCGCTCACCACAGGCAGCAGGAACAAAGGCACTTGGAGAGCAGAAGTGATGTGGGAAGGGCTCTGGCATTCCTTGCTGTGTCAGAGCAGAGAGCCCTGCTCTGGAGAGACCACAGGGGAGTTGGAGGAAAAGGCATCCTCCCCGTCCTCTGCGGGGAGCCTGGGAGGCCTGGCTGGGAGGACGGGAGCTGAGGGCGCAGAGGCAGGTAGGGCGCGGTCTACCTGTAGGCAGGTTGGAAACCTCAGCCAAACTCGGGACCCTGCAATATAAATCACATTCTGGTCCCTCTCCCTTTCCCTAGGGAAAACAGCATTCCTTAACCCATGGCTGGGCACATTCTGGCCAACCTGGAGGGGCTCTGGCTGTTACATCAAAACCATGCTCGCTCCAGCCTTGGCCAAGAGAGAGCAATCAACTGCTGTTTTTGAAGGTGACTGACTGCAAGCCCTTGGAATGAGCATCCCTGGGGGACCTAGGCTGATATCTTTTGAAGAGCCAGCAAAAATGCCAGTTTAGGAAAGAGAAGGATTTTTTTGTTGTTGTTTCTTCCAGAGATAATGCCTTTTCTACAAATCAAAAGAAATATGTTTAATCAGTTACCATAGAATCATAGAATATCCTGAGCCGGAAGGGACCCACAGAGATCATTGAAGTCCAGCTCCTGGCCCTGCACAGGAGACCTCATGTGCCTGCGAGCATTCCAAGCACTCCTTGAGCTCTGGATGTTGAATGTACACTAAAAATCAAAGGGGAAGAGGCAGCCAATGGACCCAAACTCAAACCTTGCTATAGAAAACAGATGAGAAGACGCAATATCAAGACAGTAGATCTGCCCACAGTAGAAAGAAATTGCAGAATGCTGTTATTTGCAGATTTAAAAAAAAATAAATTATATTGAGGAGCACACTTATCTATTTTGGTTCTACTGAATTCCAATAGCCTTGTCTCACATGACTGCTTGGAATCATCTCAGATTAATTTTGAAGCCCCCCAAAAGAAATTACTCTGCTGTCCTTAGCATAATTTGCTTATTTTGAGATCACTGTGCAAAAGTAGATAAGAGTGCAGATTTTCCACTGTGTTAATATTTTCCATGCTGTTCTTATGAGTGGTATCATCACAATTTCCAAGCAAAAAAAGGTTAAATGAACCACATCAACCACGGCCAACCACCACTGGCTCTGTATGTGACATAGCTGATGGCAAAGGGAACTGATGCTTTGTTTAACCTCTGTGAAAGCCCACCTAGCTGGGAAAGTCCAACCAAGGTGATGAGAGCATCCCAGTGGTGGGTTTCTTGTCCAGCTGCATTAGTGATCTCACTGGTGTCAAGAGTGAGACTTGGGAGATGAGTTGTCAAGCTCAGATGGGTAAGAAAAGGCGATGTGGGCATGGCATGAATGTTTTCATCCCTGCGCAGCCAGTGAATACAAACATAAATACAATTTTCCTACACAATGTGGCTTAACACCACCACAGAATATAGAAAAGTCATGTGTCAGCATCCATGTAAAAGCTGTTTCTGGACTACTAAATCCAAACTGCTGAAACACTAGAAGAGGGTTGCTAGAGGCTGGTGCTCACAGAAATGTCCCTCAAAGCCCACACTCTTGTTTTCTGCCACAGCTGGCACCTGCTATTTTCTGCATCAATACCATCCTCCCAAACAGACCCAGACCACAAACACTCATTTAAAAAGTAAAGGTAGCAGGATCGCACTGACCTTAAAGTTCATCCAGTTCCAAACCCCTGCCATGTGCGGGGACACCTTCCACTATCCCAGGTTGCTCCAAGCCCCATCCAGCCTGGCCTTGGACGCTGCCAGGGATGGGGCAGCCACAGCTTCTCAGGGCAGGCTGTTCCATGCTTAGTGACAATAATGACCGAAGAGGTCTGGTTTGAGTGAGTAATATGTATATGATGAATTTGCTTACAAAAGCTGTATCATACAGTTTTCCTGGGAATCAGAAACCATGGCATACTTCGGAGTATTTCCCATCTGACCTTCTTTATTTCCTCATATCGTAACAAACATAACAAACTGAAACATGGAGTTATTTATTTTATGTTCTGTAATAAAAAAGATACAGTATTTTGATGTCCAGAAAATACATTAAACATTCATTTATTTGAGAGATTTTCATTATATTATTACATATGCCTTGGCTTGGTGCATAGGAAATGTACAGTTTAACATGCTAATTTTATTACCAATTTTAAAAAGGCATGGAGTTTATAACAGACAGGAGATATATCTCCTTTATAAGAGACAGGAGATAAGGTCTGAGTTTCCTACGTATTGCTGAGTACTGGTGAGACTGGAATTTAAGCAATATGCTGTGTTCCTGTAATAGATTCATTTCAATAAGAGTTACTTGTTTAATTAGAATCAAACAATCTTACAATCAAATAATAAGTACCCAAAAAAAAGGAGTATTTTTTTAATATGTGCAATAGCTTGTTAGTCTCTAAGTATTTCTAATTCCTTTTGCACTACCTCTGGTAGCTGCAGCTGAATGTCACTTCTTAAATATCCAGGCTGAACTTTTCAGGAATAATTAGCAATTCTGGGGGCATATTCAGAGGGCCCAAACCTAACTATTTATCACTCTCTGACAATCCTCTTCAAGGTAGTTAATTTGAGGTTAAATTAATCATCCTTATCCAACTTCTTCCATCCAAAGACACCATATACTCATCCTGAAGAACTCTGACACCTGTATTGTTCCACAGCCTGTCACTCAGGTTATCTGGCCAAGGAGCAATAGTTGAGATTTGTCAACTCAAACTGACAAATTTGAGTTGACAAAAGTTTTAAATTTCACCAGGAAGCTGAGCAGTTTTACACACTACATATTCATACAAACAACTACATCAGGCTCACTTAATTTGCTCCATCCTATGTCTAATCAATGTAATAGCTTGTTATTTGTCTTAAACTATAAACCAAATATTTAAAAATAAAACAAGAAAGAACACTATTGGGTTTTAAAAACAAGTATATGACATAATAGCTTGTGGTAATGTTTCAGGCTGGAGCACTTGCTTGTGGGTGTCCCTCAGAACCAGTACTCAGACACGAAGATGTGGACGTTAACGATGTTGCGGTGAGACACCACCCCACCCATGACGTAGTTCATCTCCAGTTTCAGGATGGCATGGAAAGGTCCAATTATGGGCCTCACCTGGCGAACTACACCTGTTGGGACAGAAATAGGTTGCTGAGATTAGCAGGAGAATCTAGCTAAGTCTGGGGGAGCTACACCACCCTTGGTGATCAGTATAGCCCAGGGAAAGGTATTTTATGTATTGGGTCTGTAAATAGCTTGCAAGAAACCTTGCAAAAGAAGGATAAAATACAACTTTTGAGTCAAAATATCTTGAAGATCTATAATGAGCACTAAAATGTTGCAAATGGCAAAATCCTCCTATATATTCTGAAATCAGTAATATTTTTTTACCTTTTATTTGGAGACATAAATTCAATAAGCATGCTGTGACACTAGTTTTACACAGAGCAGAAGGAGATTTCCCTGGGTAACCCAGAACACACATTGCTCTGAGGAGTACATTAGCACACCTGGGAATGCCATGCAATTCCTGGTATCGTGTTGAAAACCCCATTTCATTTGGAACAGTAGAAACTATCTATAATGCATCAGTAAAATCAATCCTTCCCGTGAACATCAGATGAAACCAATCTGTAAATCATTAGTATGCTGAGTCATGGATGGACAACCCTGCTGGACACAGTGGGAATAAAGTTTAATGAGAAAAGGGGGCTATATCTGCATCTGCTCCTATGTCATCCTCATGTGGATGGCGGCCATTCCTTCGCCAGCACTGGGGTTTGATAAGGAAGGAAGCAGTGAGGGAGAAGTAAGCTGTGTCTTCCAGGGCTCCAGTCCTGTGGCTGGTTTGCCGTGGAGGAGCCCCAGTGCCAGGCACGGCAGGGTGGAGACTGCCGGAGTCCTCAGAGGGTGGCAGGGCAGGGCTTGTCCCACTCCCCAGCCAGGCAGCAGGGCAGGCCAGGGGCAGCCAGGTTCAGCCAGAGACACAGATCATGGCCCGGCTCATGGACGATGCTGGGCCAAAGTCAAACTGAGGAGGCAACGTGTGGGGCAGGGTTCGGAACAAGCGGACACTCGGCTGTGCTACAGCCAGAGACTGGCCCTCTTCCAGCACTCCTCAGGCAGGGACTGAAGCTGACATTGGGCTACTGGGCTCTGGGCAGGGTATGGGAGAGGTCCCTGGAGAGGCACATCTGGGTCACGAGGAGTTATCTGTGTCTTAACGCAATGTGGCTACACAGAACAGTGATACAGACCTACAAAAACAAAGTCAACACAAGCTTTGCCATTGACTCCAAAGGCTCCAGATCAGGTCCTAAACATATTCTCACTTCTTGTTTATTTTCTAGGCCTGATGTCACAGAGTAGGCAGCTACCAAACTGTTCCCATCTGAAAAGGATGTCTCCAAATGTCAAAATCACGTGAAGCCAAGGTCAGCCAGCAGGCAGAGGGAGTCTGGTGGGGACCGCCCTCCACAGACACCTCCTTCTGACAACAGACTGCTCTGACAGGGTGTTTGATTCAGAAGGAAATGCACAGATTAAGGAAGGATGATTTAAGATGTACTCCTCCTGCATGCTGGGGATTATGTTTCACAAACAGGCAGCACACCAGTACCATCATGGAGTCCCAGCTGAGCTCCTGCAGCCATTCCCTACGAACACCCTGGCCTGAGATCTGATGGGAGACATAAACGTTTGCTTATGCAGGCTGTCAGCACCTTTTCCTAAGGCAGTGATGACATTACAGTTCTGTCCTGTTCAAACACTAACTAATATCTTCAGCATGCAGTGAAATTGCAAACTTCTCACCACAGTCACTTTGCCTGCCATATTTGATGGATACACTTTTTAAGCATCCTGCTCCCTGCAATTTATATGCACATATATATGCGTGTGTGTATATATATATACACTTATATTTTATTTTCTTTAGCTTTCTTGGCTACTCTCCTGTATCTTATAAAAATGACTGGGCTTGGCAGATGATGTATTGAAACAGAAAAGCCTTGCTAAAATTGCCCTCCCTTTAGGGTAGCATTTAAAGCATTTTGCTAACAACACATCACATTATTGCAGGCACTGCTGTAACTGTGAACCATGGAAATGCATAGCATTGAAATCACTTAGTGCTGGCAGTTTTTAACCGACCCTGTGAGCAGCTCCTGCAGTCATCACCAAGCCTTAGAGAGCAAAGGCTGCTGGTTTCCTTTAGCAATCCTATTATAGCATTCGACACTTTCTGCGCTACTCCGCTAGAGTTTACTCTCCTCTAGAGGTGGGATTGCAAATGGTGTTTTCTCTGCTGTGCTATGCCACAGTATGGCAAACATTCACACATCACTGATGCAGCATTCAAAGCCATTAGTAATGTTCTCATTCCTGTTGAAATGCATCCTGCTAACAGGCAGGAAAAAAGGTGCAATGGGCAAACACTGTGGTCCATGTGGCAGTGTGTTTTCACACAGTTCTCTTGCTGCAGTTTTAAAATCCAGCCTATAAAATGGCTTGAGAAGTGAATGCCACACATGCTGACAGCTATATTGAAGCAAGAAATTGAGGGAATGTAGAAAGAAACAATACTCTGACAACAGTTATTTCTACAGTTTGTTGTGCCAGTGTTCTAGATGGTCCTGAAATGACCACCACTGCAGGAACTATTTCACTTCTCTCCCATTAAATTAATGAGGATGATACAGGATGATACAGGCAGGTGGCTTTGTGCTACAGCATATGTTTAAGGATGCATTCATTCTGAACGGGTAGAATGAAAAAAAATAGTTAGGAGAAACCCTTGAAATGTTCTTCTGGACAAAAGCATAGAGAGGTTTGCTGTTCTTGGCAGATTCACTCCCTCAGAGCTTTGCATTTTTGTTTTGTGACAAGTGCTAAAATGGAAAACCGGAGTATTTTTCTCCACCAAGCTCAAGGACAAATGCAGGTGGAAACCATGCAAGATGCTTCCTGTGTCTGAGTCTCTCCTGTCTCGTACCTTTCACATCGCCTGCAAGGGAGATATAGCTCTGCCAGACCCAAACAAGGCCAGCAGTGCCTTGGCCTGACTCACACAATCAAAAGACTGAAGAAAAATCTTGAGATCCAGGCCCAGTCCGTGTACTTCACATACATGGCTCAACGAATCAGTCAATATCTCAAAAGCATTTAGCCCAGGACACATTTGAAGAAGCCACATGTAATAATTCTGGATGTTTTTAAGTGACATGGATTTGTGAGACACTGCAACATTTGCATAAACATGCTGTTTCACTATCCCTTTTGGCAAACTAATGGGTCCAGATTTGTGGTCTTGGCAGCTGTCAGCATTTATAGCTGAACACTAAGTATAGAAACATACCTTATAGTAACAGGAAGGTTACAATTTTAAATGCACTGAGAAGTCAAGAAATGTAAAAATTAAGCAGCTGCTTTTTGATCTCTTTTTTACCCATCTAAACCCAAAGCAGCTGTATGGAGCCACTCAGATTTGCCATGGGGATAATTGCAGGCTGGGACTCGGTCCTGGAGCACTGTAGCAGTGCCCACTGTTCTGTGAATCACTGTCTGCAAGATGTCAGGAGCACCAGTGGGGCTGCTCAAGAAAGTACTTGAAAACAGAGAGCTCTCGCATACCACCATTTGGTCCTCGCAGGGACCAAAGCTACAGGCTCTGCAGTTGGCAAAGAAGGTGAGTTCATTTAAGCAAGTTCACCCCAATTCTTTTACAACAATGTTAGACTTCAGCTAGGTTATCACAGAAGAAGAAGAAGAAGAAGAGGAAGAAGAAGAAGAAGAAGAAGAAGAAGAAGAAGAAGAAGAAGAAGAACAACAACAACAACAACAACAACAACAACAACAACAGCAACAACAACAACAACAACAACAACAACAACAACAAGGTGAATCCTTGATCATAAATGAACATGGAGATTCCCCCTGCTGCTGAATCCAATGTGTCAGGCAACCTCAAGCATTGTGTTGTCTTGTCTGCAGGCACATCTACCAGTGTTGGTACCCTCCAGCCTGATGAGCTGCTGGTGCTGTTCATTCTCTTTGGTCCGTAATCTGTGACCCGAACACAGACTCAACCTGCAGAAAATGCCATGTGTCATGGGCCAGGCAAAATGCCTTCCATGAGCTCACTTGTGCTTGGATTTGCTGTTTTGTTAACTGAGCACAGATGTCATTACACGTCCAAATCTGTTTGGGTATCTTCATGATTCGCTGACCTCCTTTTAGAAAACGATGATAAGATTTCTTTGTCTCGCACACTTTGTCTTTATTGTAAACAGGATCTATGGCAATCCTTTCCACCTGCTGATCTGTGAAAGCAAACAGCCTCAGAGTGAGAGGCAGCAAGTTTTTGGATGTCGCAGTCATGGTCTGACCATGGCCCAACTACTAAAGCTCTATAATTAAAACACTGAGCTACTCTGCTGTCCTGTTTCTTCTTTCATGTTTTGTATTTTCATTTTTTCTAAGGTAAAGCATGTCACCATGTGTAGTGAGGACAATAACCTAAATAATATATAATACGTATTTTTAAGTGAGAGCAATAACAACAGTCAATAATCTGAGTAACTCACTGACTTAACGAAGCTTTGCTTATCAGAGAAGATGGGATAAATAAGACAGCAAGGATAATATTGTTAATATTCCTAAGCCTTTCAGCAGCATTTCTAGTATTTTAATCAGAGAGGATCATAGAATTGTTTAGATTGGAAAAGGCCTCTAAGATCAAGTCCAACCATTAATCCAGCACTGCTAAGGCCATCACTAATCCGTGTCCCCACGTGCCACATCCACACATTGGTTAAATCCCTCCAGGGCTAGTGTCTCAACCACTTCCCTGAGCAGCCTGTTCCAATGCTCAACAGCTCTTTTAGTGAAGGAATTTTCTCTAACATCTGATCCAAATCTCCCCTGGCACAACTTGAGGCTGTTTGCCCTTGTCCTGTCTCTTGTTCCCTGGGAACAGAGCCTGACCCTCACCTGGCTGCACCCTCCTGTCAGGGAGTTGTAGAGAGTGAGAAGTTTCCTCCTGAACCTGTTTTTCTCCAGGCTCAGCTCCCCTAGCTCCCTCAGCTGCTCCTCATAAGACATGTTCTCTAGATGCCGCAGGTATTTCTTGGCTTGTCTATACCTCTTTAAGATATCGTTACATTTCTCTGCTTTGAAATATGTGAGACCCTCGGGCAACTCGCCTCTGTGTTTGGTTTCTGCTTGTACTTCTGCATTAGGCAGCTGATTTGCTAAGAAGCTCCATTTTCAGCTGAGGAGAAGAGCTGCTGTTTTGTTACCACATTAACCCGTTCTGGGTGACAAGTCCCTGCATTGTCATGCACTCACATCTTGCCTCCAGACTCCTCAAATCTGCTGCAATTACACTCCCAGGGGATCTGGATCATGATGTTTCGCACACTGCATTTGCATTTCCTCTAGAGAAAGTTCCTCTAAGAGGGATCACCATGGTGTGCAAAAAGCAAAGCAGAACCAAGCAGCTTACTTTCATACTGCCATAAGAAACAACTGGTTTGGGTTGGTAGAGAGGTTGCAGTATGTTACATTTTATGGTTCAAAGGTGAAGCTTGTAGGATTTTCCACAGGGATTGATTCTTGAGTCTAGTCAAATATTTAAATCTATGTCATCATTAAGAGCACAGAACAGACATAAATTGCACCCATTCCTCAAAAAGAGAGCTTCAGAGATCCTAAATTTTTAAGGATCGCCCAAAAAATCAAGCAGAGAAATGTTAGTGGAGCGGGCAAGGAATCAGAAGCTGACAGTGGGGGCTCTATCTGGTGACGGCTGGAAGAGGGGATGTGCTGCACTGAACTCCTCTTGCCTTGCCTGCATATGCAGGCATATGTATTTGTGTATATAGAAACAATCCCAACTACTGCCAAATCGAAGGTTGTTCTTCCAAATAACCTGTGGGCTACACTCAGGGAAATACAATAAACACAGTTATCAAAATTGGGATCAATTCCCTCAACCCCATTTCAAGCTTTGTGTTAGGTAACAAGCACAAGAGCTCTTGTTCCTCTTGCCTCCTTCCCATCACTGCCCCCATGGGGTTACAGTTGTATTGTTTTTTCCGGTCACCACATACCAAAGCACAGTAAAATACCACCTCTTTCTTTCCCTTTGTGCTCACAGCAAGCACACAATGTCCTTTCGACGACTCTTCTCAGGAGGCAAGTTAACAGAGAGATACGTGGTTGGTTACTGTCGGGTGAGTCCAGCAGTATTACTCTGTTTTCACTAGTGCGACACTTCACCCTTGACATTATAGGCAAGTACTAATTTAGCAACTTTTTCTGGGAACAAACAATCAATTTAGGATAATTTGCTATTTTTTTTATCATTGTTTAGTTGTATGATCTGTGGTCAGCTGAAAACTGACCATGAAGTGAATAAATGTGGGATGTATGGTAAGGAGTTACTGAGAAAACAAGAAGTGATGAAAAGAAGAAAATCCACTTTTCTGAATCATTAATCTATAGTTAACTTATTAATGAGGTCCTAAGTAGAAGAAAACATGCATTTTTATTAATTCTAAGATCTATTTTAAATTAAACACTCTGTAAAAAGTATGTAAAATAGTAAGAATGAGTTCTATATTTGAAATACCAAAGGCGGTCAATGGTTTAGTGGTGAACATGGTGGTGGTGGTGCTGGGTTGATGATTGGACTTGATGAGCTTAAAGGTCTTTTCCAGCTTTAATGATTCTGTGATGCTACGCAGTCTGACCGTAGCTCATTTGCTTTTCCTTCAAAATAAGCACACACTGCTACTCGGGCTATTTCGGGGTTTGCAGTGGCCATGCACTGTTAAAATTTACTTCCATGAATCAGAAACTAGTATTGTTAGCAATATATGAATGTCTAGTCCTCATTAGATAAATAAAATCCCACGTGAGATCAAGCATGTCTGGTTTTCCCCCTAAATTTCCTAACCCTTGGGCTATGACAGGCCTGATTGTAAGTGAAAGCTTAAGTCCATCATGAAACAGAATCACAGAACCATAGAATGGGTTGCGTTGAAGGGGATCTTAAAGCCCATTCAGTTCCTCCCTCTGCCATGGTCAGGGAGATCTTCTGCTATCCCAGGTTGCTCCAAGCCGTGTCCAACCTGGCCTTGGACACTTCCAGGGATGGGGCAGCCACAGCTTCTCTGGGCAACCTGTGCCACTGTGCCAGGGCCTCACCAGCCTCACAGGGAAGAATTTCTTCTGTATATCCAGCCTAAATTTTCCCTCTTTCTCTTTTAAACCATTGTGAACCCATTGAAAAGTTCCCCCTTTGAAAAGAAGTACGGGAAAGATTGTCAAGAGAATGTGCTATTACATGGTGAGAGAGAGTGCTGTCTGTTTTCAGATGGAACTTTTGGGATGAGCTGCTAGTGACACCTACATGAGACAGTTTTCAATAGCACAAAAATACCCCACCTTATAATTTTTCCTCCAGCTGTTTTCCTTGTGCTTTAAATGGATATTTGGAACATGAAATGATCAACTGGGAAAAATTCAAGTATAAGAAAATGTGATGAGAGCTATGGAGCTGGAACCTAAACTCAGCTGAAACTCAAGTAATTTATTTGCCTTCATATTAAATTCCAAATAATCTCAGCCCATGTTCTGCAGTCCTACATTGGCCTGTTCCTGGGTTTCTGTTTCCCCACAAAAAACACTCTGGTCCTTTTTCCAGCCTTGTCAGAAATGAATAGTCCTAACTACCACAACACAATAGTAACTACTCCTTTCTAAATAATGGATCTTTGGGGATCATAGAGGAGGTTGTTCCTCCTGAAACCTACAGCCATCGTGTGGCTGTTAAAGACAAGGAGCTCAAAACTCTGGCACACTGGTGGTAACGTGGTGAACAATTTTTTGAATGGGAAAAGCTTGTTTATGATTTTCACTTAAGCAATACAAGACCAATCTCCTCATGTTAATGTGAGATCCTGGACTATAACTTCAAGTTTTCTTTTCTCCTGAAGGCTTTTTTCTTTATACTGCAGGCCAAGATTTACGAAATTAAGAGTAAACATCTCAGCTGCGTCAGTGTTACTTTAGGAGCGTTGTCATAGTTTCAGAAGAGATGTTCAGGCAATTAGGAAATTTAGGACTAGGGAAATGATAATGGCAGAGCCTATTATAAAAAGTTAATTGATAGTATCATTCCAGAATTGAGCAAGAGGGAAATAAACCCAGACATGAATTAATGTTTCTTTGGATCAAATCATGACAAGGAGTTGCAGGTTAGGCTTGAACACCAAGCTTTCTCCATCTACAACATGTCTATAGTGTGAAGCTAAAACTACATAGACAATTTTTGGCTCTTCAGACCTTAACTCAAAAGAAGTCATGGTAAGATTTGTGATTTCTTATTCAGTATTCATTACAAATATACAAAGTTCATCAGTAGGGTTGGAAAATAATTCACATCCTAGTCACAAACAGAAAATACATATTTTAGGCTATTTTAGCAAGTTTTTGTTCTGTAAAAAGCTTTGCATTAAAGTTTAATTAAATTCCTTTCCTAAAGGCTTCTGTTTATTACACAAAAGATTGTGCCAGTGTAATGATTTGCAGTGCATAAATTGCTCTGCCAACATAGTTACTCGAGTACTTACTGACCTATACTATGCCAGGGAAGTGAATCAACTCCTAATTGCTTAATGTGTCCTACCTAATGTGAAAATGCAATGCTCAAATGTTGCACATCAGGGAATGTCATACTGCACCTGGAAGACTGAGAGCTGCCTTTGCTGGGCCTCCCGAGGTTCCTGTCAGCCTGTTACTCCAGCCTGTCAAGGTCCCTCTGCCTGGCAGCACAACTCTGGTGCATCACCCCTGTCCAGGTGCCCTCTGGCCCATTGGCCAGGCCCATGATGAAGAGAGTGGCCCCAAAATCGACCCCTCGGATGCACCATTGGTGACTGGCAGTGAGCTGTGCTGCTGATCCCAACCCTATGAGCCTGGAGTTCCACCTTTTTCCAATCTACCTCACTGTCCACTTATCCAGCCTACACTTCCTTGGGTTGCCTGTGAGGGTATTAAGGGAGATGATACTGAAAGCCTTACTAAAGTCAAGATAAGCAACATCCACTCTTCTCATTAACCCAGGCATCTTTTTATAGAAGGATGTCAGGTAGGTCAGGTGTGATTTCCCTTTCATAAATCCCTGCTGACTGTTTCCAGTGACTCCTTTGTCCTTATGATGTTTGGAAATGGTTTCCAGGTGGATTTGCTCCATCACCTTCCCACGGACTCAGGTGAGGCTGACCAGCCTGTGCTTCCCTAGATCCTTTCTGGCCTTCCTGAAGATTGCAGTGACATTTGCCTTTTTCCATGAGAACTTTTGATCACTGCAATCTTTTAAAGATAGTTGAGAGTGCCCTTACAATGACATTGGCCATTTCCCCCAGCACTTGTCCCTCAGTACCCCACCAGCACCCATGGACTTGGTTATGCCGAGTTTGTTCAAATGTTCCCAATCCTGAACCTCCTCCACTGAGGGTGAGTATTTCCTGCTCCAGATCTTCCTCTTGCTCTGAGAGCTCCAGGACTCCTGAAGGCCAGTCTTATCAGTAAAGAATGAGGCAAAGAAGGCATTAATACTGCAGCTTTCTCCATGTCTTTTGTCACTAGTTCTCCTGCCCTATTCCTGCTGTGATAGGCAGCCTCACAGGCATTATTTTCCTCCACTCCTCTCCAGTTCATGACTGTGCCTAAAGGAACAATCTAGCTGTCAAACTGCAGGCATTTCCCAGACCACCAGATATCTGTCTGTATACATTAACTTCAGAAAGTTAATGTATACTTGAGATTCCTCCATCTCTCAAAAGCTGAATAGTCTTTTTCATTTTCTTTTTATGTGTGTGTGTGTGTGTGTGTGTGCGCGTGAAAGCTATCTATATTTCTCTCAATTATTTGTCACAGTAACAATGTGGCTCCTTCTATGTGGTGCTCTATAGTTTCTGATATAATCTGTTTTATTAATAAGTGGCAGCTCTTTGTAAAATGAAATACTTCTTGGTAATCATCACTTCAGGCATCAAATCATATACAGAAAAATAGCTCTGAAGATATCATTAATCCTTAAGATGCATCACCTGACAAACATAACTACCGTGAAAGGATTCAGAAAACTCATTAATCAAAATACAAGTACCAAAATAGACTTCCTCTTGCTTTGAAGTATATTGCCCTCATAACATTGTGAATTAGACCTTCATTCAAGTTTGATGGTGAACACTTCACAAAACAAAAGTTTTGGAGAATCAAGTTAGAGTTGGATGTTAACAAGGTTTCCATGCTGATGGAAGACTGCTTCACAGGAATGTGGCTGGCTATACATGTCTTTGCTGAAGTATCTGGGGACAAGATTTTCAAAAACGCACTTTTCAAACATGAACGTCCCAGATCTTTATTTTGGAAAAAGTCCTATTTTTCAACTGTTGAGCAACTAAGTGCTTATAAAATACTTCAAAAGTCAGTTTGGCCACATAAAGTTCACTTTTATAAGCTATTTGACATTCAGAGTAATTTCACTGTTGGTTTAAGCTGATCAAAAATAGTGGTCCTATTATATCCTCCACCCCTTTCCTTGGATTAACACCTGAAAGAACCAAAACCATAGCTTGCCACACAAGCACCCATCTGACCACAGGGTGGAGTGTGTGCTCAGAGGTGAACAAGAGAAGGGGATTTCCCTTTGGAGCACCAAGAAAGCTCCATAACACTGAACACAACCTCCGTGTTCCTGCTATTGGGAATAGAAAGGCAGCAGTGATTTGGGTACTGTCACAGTGACTACTGCACTAGTGGCATGAACAGGGCTCCTAATGACCCAGGCCAGCTGGTGCAGTGCTGACTGCAGTGGCACATTACCCTGGGATATAAAAATAATATATATGTGTGTGTTTGTCCCTGGAGCAGTTCAACAACCATTATCCAACAGTGCAGCTCAAGGCAGTACTGGATGCTTCTCTGAGAAGCGTCAAAGAGGATCAGGGGCATGTCAAAATACCCTTCAGAAAAACAGTGTAACCAGGTGGGCCATGCCTGGGACCACAGCCACCACCTCTGGCTCAGAGCTCTCCCATACGCAGAAGATCTGTGGCCGCTGGAATCATTTATAAGCCATGTAAAGGCAAAGCTCTCTTTTAAAGACTGCTTAAACAATTGTCTAAAACTCTCCAGGTACTCACAGCCTTTGAAGTTTCCACCATGGGTATGAGTGTTAGTTTGTTTAGCTTAAACTGAACCTGCTTCTCTTTTCCCTTTTGCTTCAATTCCAAAGAAAAAAAATGAAATTACAGTACAGGAATTACATTTCAGCATAAAAAAAGGATCTTTCTGCATTATTCAACAGATCAGAAATTTAGAATTCAATTTATTATAAATTCAATGACTACATGAAGTTTAATGTCATTAACATTTGGGCTTCTCTAGAAAGCTTTGATTGCTGAAAAGCATCAAATAAAGAGGCCATAAAGAGGTGTCATCATATTAATACATTTTTTGCCCAGAAACAAATGGTGAATATTTTCAAAGCTATTATCTGTCATGTTGGATCATATGGAGCCTTGGTATTATGAAAGAATTAAAAACAATCTTTGATTTTACTGAGGTTTGGCTAGTTTACAAATACTGTGATCTTTATTAAGGATACTAAATAACTTCAGAGAGATGTGCTCTTATCTTGGTTTGGCAAACTTGAAATGCTTTTACTTGTCTGGTTTGCCTTCCAGCCAAACCTCGCAATGGGTTTCAATGTTGACAATGTTGTGAAATCACTCATGCCTAAAATACAATAACTGTACTTGAAGTAGCCTCATTAAAAAATAGTTTCCATCATATATTTTTTAATCTTTCCTGTTCCACCTTTAAGAAAGTGAGATGCTCTGTGTATTACAAGAGCCTTACATATTACAAAAACAGGTGGAGAAACTTCAGGGATGAATGTCCAAAATGTGCAAAATCACATGCATCAGCCTCCTGATACTTTATTCCCAATATCTTATTTACGGGGGGCTTCATGTGCATCATCATGGACATGCAATGTCTCCATTTGGTGAGAGTGGCTGTGTTTACCCTGCCTGTCTCACAATCGCATTATTCCGACTCAGCCGCACTTGGGTCCACAACACCTGGGCAATTCACTATTGCAACCCTTGTGATAAAACATTTCTTGGCAAAGAGCCACAATTATGGCACACACCATGATATGGCTCTGTGATTTGATTTATCATGGAAGAAAAAAGTACCTAAACCTGAGGCTTTGACACGGAAGCCGCTATAGAGTGCTCAGTCATCAGCTAGAGGCAACAGCTCTGCTGTTCCTGTTTGCAGAATTCCAGCAAGGGAGGCTTCCTGAACTTTAATGTGTGTCAATTCCTTACCAGTTCTCAAAGGCTGAAATAAGGGGTCACTTCACCACATCTGGCCCCTTTAAAAACAAAAGTTAAGGTAGGGTTGTTTTTAAGTGAGCCAGGCATCTTTGTATCATACTGGGAAAGATTTACTATACGCCTTGGGTCTTATCTTCCTTTTCCATTTTTATAGGGTGTGTAGGCTCTGCTGCAGGAGTAAGGTGGTTGCTATCAACACACAAACTTGGAAAGAGCAGCAGAAGCAGCTGAATCACTGAATCATTAAGACTGGAAAAGATTTTCAAGATCATTGAGTCCAACTGTGACCAAACACCACTGTGTCAACTAAACCAGAGCACTGAGTGTCACGTCCAGTCATTAATCAATTGCACATATATTTCACACTTGGAGATCATCATAAAAGCAGGTCATAGACTACTTCGAACTGGGGCAGAGCACCTCAGAAAGCTGGATTCACACAGACATCTCTCAGAGGAATTGCTGTAGTATGTTTCTTGGTGTACTGGATTTCAAATCTGGCTTTATTTGCTCATTTATGCAATATCTCAGCCCACTGCTTAACATGAATACCAGAAAATGCTTGCTATGCAATCTGAACCAAGGACTTTGGTGCCGTTTGCTATCCCTAACTCAGTCCATTTCTTTCCCAAGCTGTCAGGTTTTATACTTCACACCACAGTTCACAAAACTTCATCAGAGCTGCAGTATAATTTATCTGCCTGCTGGGCCTGATGGAAACTGTAACCAAAGGTGGTCTGTATGAATGGTTTTGTAATACCTTGTACCACCCGAGAGGTGAGATGAACATAGATCAAGGAGGAGGGCTGGATTAACCAGATACTTGCAATGTGCTAGAGTGAAATTTGGCATTAGGAAGGTTGTTCCACTCTGTATTGAGACTCGTTCTCACCAGAAAAGCACCTTTAGCACTCCTCAGATATAAAATGAAAATTTGCCTCCTGCTCAAGGTGCTCCTTTGCCCCCAGAAGAGCTCTCTAGCCACAGTTTTTTTCTGGAGGGGAGGGAGGGTGTTGAGCAATTTGACTACTGGGCATTGCAGTCAGCAGCATCCTGAAAGAGCAGGTTTAGGCAGCAAATCTAGGATCCCGTTTACCAAATGGCTTCTGGGCAACCTCATCTCGAATGCACAGCTACTAATTTCAACATGGTAACCTGGTATAGAGAAAAACTCACAAAATATTCTTTTCTGAGGAGGTTCTCTCGTGAGAGAGGCAAGCCTAAGGATAAAACCAGAACAAAGATACTGAAAGGGACTGTGTCTTTCTTAATGTACAGCTGCAAAAGCCTGTTGAAAAACTTACTGAATTATGTCCCGCTCCATGAGCTTGCTGGTAATGACTGGCCAGCACCAGTTTTGCGTGGCCAGACACCATAGTTGTTTCACATTAATGACGTTATAAGAACAGCAAAATGTTCCTATTGCTGCTTACTTTCTAGTAAGAGTATCCCCGTGGAGAGATAATAAGTGTTCTCTCTCCTTGCCCCTGCAAACAGCAGAGCTCGCCTGGATGCCCTGCTCCGTCTACACCTCCCCTGCCTCACAGAAACCCAGCTCTAGGTGAACGGTTGCTTTCAGCACCAGCTGTGCCAGGAAGCCCACATCAGTCTGGGAATCTCATTTTGCTGAATACCAAAACACATGCATGGTAAGAGCCAGCCAGCCTCTGGCCCAAAGATAAAAAGTCTGGAGCAACAGAGAAGGAGAGAGAAGCAGAGGGAAATGTGAAGGTACTTGCCTGGTCCAGGGACGAAGTTCAGAACCAAATCTTTTGCAGACCAATGACTGAATTTAATGCCAGACCATATAAACATTTGCATGGAGGACTGTAAAAAGACTTTGCCACACCGTGAATGGCCAAACTACTTATGAGATACAGAACCACTACCCCTGTGCTAAGGACAGGTGTCACAAAAGTCAAACAAACCTCCAGTCTCCTTCTGCCCCCAACCAATATGGGATCTCACAAGCACACTTGCTCATGGTATCTGGTTTTGTTTATCTTCTTGATAATTTTTGACAAGTCTCTCATACTCTGGAACACACTAAAAAATCATGGTACCACAGTAGAAATTAGGCTAGTGATAAATCCAGCATAGTGCTATCAGTAGTTGAGACACTTTCTGTAATAGTTCAAAGGTAACATCATGAACTGTCACCCACATAAAAGAGACTGGAAATTCAGGACAGAGACAGCATTGCAAATAACAATGGAGAGCAGTAGTAGGTATTAGTGTTGATACAAGTGCATTCAAGCACCAGCACAATCCCCCATAGAAACTCTATACTGAATTTTTATAGCTAGATTGGCTCTGGTTGTTTTCCAGACGAATAGCACCATTCTGCTTTATAGGCAAGAATATAGGCTTAGGTTATTACCAAATGCAATGTGGAAGATTTCAGCCTATCAAAACTACTTTTAGCTGTATTATGAAATTTTAAAACCTTCCTGAAGTTTACCAGACTACAAGGTGGGATTACTGTTTTAAAAAATGAATGCATAGCTGAAGGGGAAAGTGTTTTATAGCAACTGATAATACCTTAGGCACTGATAGGACATTTTTGCACAGGTTGAAAATGCATTCTTCATTTTTCACTGACAGCTGGTTAAAGGAGGAATGTAGTGAAAAGTCTATAAAAGCTTTAAAAAAACACCAAACCTGGATAGGTCTGCACTTCTGTTTGTCTCCCACCCATGCTAGTAAGTGATGTGAGGTTGTTAACAGTATCATTTGGACACATTGCCACCTTGGCTTGTAACCACACCAGGAAACAAGGAGTCTACAGAACTTCCTGAACCAGGGAAGAATGGGCATTTGCATCTCTTTTTAATACAACAGGGTAAAAATATAGGAAGCAACTTCTTATACAATTCTTTTTCATCAGATTGCATGGAGTCTACACATAGCCTCTTCAGGAGTCTGGCTTTCATGCCTCCTCTTCCACTGGAAGACACTTTCTGTAGGTCAGCAGAGCTACTTTTGGAGTTTGTTCACGGTTCTTTTGGCTCCTCCATGTCTGTTAGTGCTGATCATAGATTCCTGTTTGATATGTTTTCTTTCCTTGATTTTGCAGTACTGTCCTTGCCTCTTTCTTCTCCTACCTTTGGTCCTGCTTCTTCTACATATCCTTTGGGAGACTGTGTTCCTTCTTTTTGTAACATTCCCTGGGACAGCACTTTCCTCTGCTTCTGTTTTCTACTTTTGTCTCCCTCACAACCTGCTCCTTCACACTCATCTCCTCCGGTGACCTCAGCTGCAATCTCTCCATCAACAAAGCATAAACCAGCCTGATCAGCCATTCTCCATCCAATCTCATACATAATTCAGCTTCCCTAACATCTTCCTGAAGTCTCAGTGTCAGCTTAGAGGGATAATGGCGGAAACTGGTAACCTGAATCTTTTCAGCCCAAAATTCTCTCTGTGTTGAAGCCCCACTTTTCTTCTGTAACTTCATCTCTAACAGCTCCTCCCACTCTTTAAACCTTTCCCAAAAGAACTGTACCTTTTCACTTTTTTTCCCCCGTTGCACTTCTGAGAGCATCTTGTTCTTTTGCATTCACACAAGCACAGGTTAGATGCAGGTCCTTATTAAGGCATCATCTCTCTCCTTGTTTGTGACAACCTAGCAAAAACTGTGTTACTAATGAGGGTCTTCCTACAAGTGCATCTTCACTGGTCTGTCCTTTCTCTCCCTCTTTTCCCGGTGCTCCCTCCTTTCTTTGAATACCTTCATTGGCTTCCTCTAGTCTGATATTGAGTCAAGGTTTATCACACTGTGGTTTTTCAGTAATTCTAGTAATTATTTTCCTGCTTTTTTCCACACTCTGAACTAGTCTCTTTTCTTTAACAGAAAAAAAAAACCCCAACCAACAAAAAGCTTACTGTAGAAATTTTCAATCTTTTCTCTTGTAGAGAAAATTAGTCTTGTAAAAAAAATATATTTGGTGATCTAATTTCCATTAGTAGACAAAATAGCTTTGATATTCTGGTCATTCCTCCTGAAATAGTACAACAGAATGAAGCATGCTTCTTGTTCCTCTTACCAATGCATTTATGATTTATTATCAAAATTAATTTATTCTTTTCTATATAGGCAGCAAAAAGACATTAAAAAGTGTGTAGAAAAAAAAAAATTTAAAAATATGCTACATGGATCCCAGTGGCATATGTGGTCATCCAGCATGATGGTCAAGGTGTGCTCTCCCAGAAGTGCATAAATTGCTTTTTGCAACAAGTTGGAACATTGTAATTGCAGAAAGATTCCTGAAAACCCCTCTGTTACTGGCCTAGTTGGGCATTTGCTCTGCTGGGGTTGCTATGTTCCCCACAGTTCTGATATCCCTGTAACTTAGTGGGATAACCACTAAAGCTTTCTGATATTGTCTCTGCCCTTTGGAGTTTTCCTCCCTTATACAAACCCTTCCCTTTCTTTACAAGAGGGACTCAGTTTGTGAACTCTCATGGACTAAGATCCCATCTTATTTGTCTTGAAAACTTCCCAGCACTTTTTAAGGAAACACCTAACATTCTGATTATTAATAATAATAAAAATTATATTATGATGAGACCAGCAGAACTGCTGCTGGCAGAATTATTTGCAATCCTAATATCACACATACAATGTGCTGTCCTGAACCTCTGCCCCTCCAGGTAATATCAGCTGGGGGGTTGTTTTGATTTTCCTTTTCCAATTCTGCTGCAGGCAGTTTTCTTTGCAGCTTCCATCCATTAATCTCAAAGTACTTTTACATAGAGGAATTAATTAAGAGTCTTAGACACAAGAATTAATTAAGACAGTAGTAGGCATGTTTTATCATCTCCACGTTGCACAGGGGGAACTGAGGTGAAGAAAGAATTGTCCAATTCTTTCACAGAGCTGGGAATATACTTGGGCATGTATCATATCTTCTCAACTCAGTGTATAAGAATATCCTTTCTGTCTTTACAATGTGAGGAAAATGATCCAGTTTACCAAGTAAAATACCACTGACACAGAGTCCTGTTCTTCAAAATGGAAACCCTTCCCTCAGGCAAATACCTTGGCCAGTCGAATTTCCAAACACATCTTTCTTTCTTATTTCAGACAGAAAGAAGCACACGGCACGAAAAGCAAACTACTGTAACTCCTGTGGGATCTGATAACATTTATACTCTGCTAAAGAATTGCCCCAATACCTGAAATCTGTAATCTTATCATCCTGTTTTAACAGACTCTCCCTTTTTCTCAGCATTCACATGTATACTTCTGTTTGATCAAGAAAGAAATAGAAACCTAATGACTTAGGATTTTTATCTGCAGTTCATAAAACCTTTGCAGAGCTGACGCTGTGCTATCCTCCTTCTGAAATACACCAGTGCCACCTTCAGACCACGTGAAATAGGGCTTTTTCACAACCCTCCATATGAAAGCTGCAGGGATTTTTCTTTTCCTCCAGACAAGTCCTGCTGAAGCACATGTATGAACCTGAGCAGAATCTGCACATTCGCATACCAAAGCACAAATGTTCACTGAGAACAGTAGTCCTTTATTTTCATAAATAAACTTTAATGAAGAGCAATCAAATACTACTTTTTAATACCTGGCTTGGGAATCCCAGTGTATTCCCCTGTCACTGCCTGAGCAGCTCCCATTGGGCAGAGCAGCACATCAGCTGGGACCTGCTCCTGCCCTCCACCTTAACATCATTTGCCAACTGCTCCCGGTTACATTAGGTCCCTCATCATTTTAAAACTAAGCCATTTGCATTTTTGGTTAGATCCAGTTCTGAAAAAAAGTTAAAATACTTCTCAAATTAAAGAATAGGCCTCTGGTATTTTAGATAAAAAATTATCTGTGATGTTAGTTCAAATTACCTGTATCGGACTGAAGGATATCAAATCAACACTGGTAGGAATTAATTACTTGAGTTAATTTCTTTGACCTTGTCCTTCAGTATAGTTGAAAGAAGAAAGAAGGCAGAAGACACTACTCACCCACTGTCATACCATCCATGTAACGCTTGATGATATCAAAGGAATCTCTTAAATTTCCTTCTGTAATGTCAAATATGATATCTGCCTGGTTGGCTGGATATGTAGGTGTGATGGCACGAAGAAAAATAATCTCTGCAAGTAAAGAGTATCACAGAATGCACTGACAAGTGTTTGAAAACATCACTGAAGAATCTGATGGAATTTGATCCAAAATGACTTGTCCTCAAAATTGGTGGAGGACATCCCCCTCCCTTACCACTCCCAGTTTGTCCTTTAAAATGGAAAGGCAGAAGATCTAGGGGAAGTGAGGATTTGGATAATTTATTTTCTCCTCCTATTTCCACCATCCAAGGGCCCTGAAGCCAAAACACTCTTACTTTTAAAATCCAAAAAGACTTCTGTTAAGAAGCCAATCAGATTTCTAGCATGTACCCAAAGAGGACAACACCAAGGATCTACAGACTGGGCTAAGGAAGGGACAAAACATAAACCTCTCCACTCTGATTCCCCTAGGCAGTTACACAAAATATTGCCATTACAAATTAAAGAGTTCTTTGGAGTACTAGAGGAGGTGTTTAGGTTTAAAAATAAAAGTGAGACTATTTTCAAGTCCCTTGTGAGGAATGGAGGTAATATTACTCTCATTACTATCCTCAATCTACAGATGATGAAACTAGACTTGGAGCTGTAAGAATTCACCTGAGGCCATGCAGTGAATTACGGTTTACATCTTCTGGGCTTCAGTAGTAATCTCAGATCACTAGGTCTCATCTCTTTTTATTAAAACACAAGGATGGACTAATGAGGTTTGAGAAGCATCCTGGGCCAAATCCTTAGCTCTGCTGCCAGTACACCTGGTAAAGCTGAAGGGGTGTGTATGGGAGCAGAAGTGGCCATGGGGCATTCCTCCATTCCCTGTGAAGCAGGGCCAGCCAAGGCCTGAAACAGCCCCGACAGAACCTACAGGAGCTCTACATCAGTGGTTAAATTGTTCCTGTCCGGGCAAGGATTGAGATGTCTCTTTTCCCGCTCCTGCCTGGTGCAGAGGGGAAGAATCAGCTTTGGCTTTCATTTAGGACAACTTTCTGAAACAGCAAGGCTGAGGCTCTGGGTACATCAGAAATGAGGATTTAGGGCCTCTAGAAATTCCTCCAAAATAACCTTTCTTGCCTCCGTACCCTTGTCTCTGTGTCTGTGCTGCTCAGTAAGGTGCTGAGAGCAGCAGGGCTGCAGGCAATCATCTCACTGATGGATGCATTGCCAGAAAATTCATACAAATGGCAAAGAGCAAAAATTGGCTCTTGATCTGTAAGTTTTTAGTTTTTATGTGAACTAAGAAAGTGAGTGTGATTCTTATGAAACTGCAGGACTTAAAAACTTGCAGGTACTGCAGAGGACAGCCACTCAGTTGGGTGCTTTTTGAAATTCTTGTCTTAAGAACTTCCCGCCCAGTCCTTGGAATTTCCCTTCCTTTAATCTATAATAAACAACACTGTTCATAGGTCAAAAATCAGCCAATCACAGATCATATACCAAATATAATTTATTTTGTGGTTAATGTCTGCATGCAAGGTTTTTATTTTTGGAACAAGTCACCTGTCCGTAGCAAACAACTGGCCATAGACAGATGAGAAAAATATATTTAGTACCTTGTTCCTACAGCAAAACCTGCAAACAAGGGAAGGAAAAATGTCATGCAGCATATGGCTATTGTGTGAGTAAATGTGGTACATGGGAATTCAGAGTCAATATTTCCTTAGACTGGGAAGCAGTATGAGTTAGAGCTCAGAATGACTTTCTTTCCTCCATAAAATTAAAACTCCTGGATATCGAAGGTTTTAATTAAATGAATACTACACTATAATTTGGAGCTGTGCAAACATTTACTGCACCGGTAGCGAGTCTGGCTTTAGGCAAGGATTTCCGGTGGAGGTTTTATATGTTGTAGTCTATTAAATGGAACAAGGAACAAACCACTTACCTTCAGGTCTTGTAAATTCTCTGAACGTGGGCAGTGAAATGACAGTGTGGGAAATTGTATGGACTGGATCCAGCAGACAGCTGACATCATTTGGTCGACAAGACTTAACGCAACGGATGGTATCTGTCTTTTCTAGTCTGACACTAAGAGAAACCAAAGAGAGATTCATATATAGACTGAATATTAAATACTTTGTGTTTTGCAGTCTAGGGAGCTAGAAACTGTAGTTGATGTGAGTGTTGTTTCTTCATCTCAAAAACTTAGACAAATGCAGATCATCAGAACTTCGCGACCCTTGAAGAAATCAGTTTGGCTCAGAGTTGCAGTCAAAACCCCCTCAAACCCAGTTCTTCAAGCCAGGCATGTGAAAACAAGGAGAACTGTAGTGCTCAAGATGCCACGTAATGTCCCTTTCCAAGAACAAACAGGACCAAACAATGAGACCCACACCGTCAGCTGGCCTGGTCTCAGCAGTTTCAGTGGAGCCACTTTTACTTGCATAAGCCTTTTTTACTCAGTCGTATAAAGCAGACAGAATTGCTTCCATTTTAGAAATCTGGCATAAATATGTAAAGGGCCAACTTTCACGATTTTCAGTGTAGCAATGGCCAGAACAGCCTCTTTTAAGTATTTTTTTCACACCCTTCCTTTCCATCTGAGAGAACTGAGAAAACAGAGAGGAATGCAAATTAGGGGAGGAAAAAAGTTAACCACATTATTTAAAACCTCAAAGGTTGAATTCTGAGTTTGGGGAAATGGTAAGGGTCATTTCATATTCCATCTCAACCAGCTGCTCATTCGGCCTCGAAAGTCTATTAAAAGTTAAATGACTTCTCATCCTTGTCCACTAGAGTGAATTTAAAGTCACTTACAGTTCAAGAACTTCACACAATGCCCACTCTGTGTTCATGAGAGATGAAAGGGCTGTGCTGGGACTTAAAATGTGACTAAGCCCCACAAATTATCTCAACTTTGACCTGCCCATTTCTACATATTTCTAAGTGGAAAAAGAAAATACGGTGGGGAGTGGAGG
>VZTF01006020.1:0-14803 GCA_013397755.1 Cnemophilus loriae
CATCTGGTGACGCAACAAGGATCTTGGCATGCAGTGACACATTTGGTGACCTCCTGGCAGCAGGGATCTTGGCACGTGGTGACACATTTGGTGACCTCCTGACAACAGGGATCCACGCACCTGGGGTCACACCTGGTCACACAACACGGATCTTGGCACGTGGTGAAGCACTCGGGCACCTTGTGGTAACACGGATCCACACACCTGGAGCTGCACTTGTTCCCCTTCTTGCAAGAGGGATCTCCACACCTGCCGCTGGACTTGGCCCCTTTCCTGAACCACGGAAGCGCAAACGGGCTGCTCCACTTGGTCACCTTCTTGCAGCAGGGATCGGAACACGGCGTGAGGCCCCTGGTGGCTTTCTTGCCACACGGATCCACACACGTGGTGACACTCTTGGTGACCTCCTGACAGCAGGGATCCACGCACGTGGTGACACACTTGGAGACCTCCTGACAGCACGGCTCCACACACGTGGTGACACACTTGGTGACCTCCTGACAGCAGGGATCCACGCACGTGGTGACACACTTGGAGACCTCCTGACAGCACGGCTCCACACACGTGGTGACACACTTGGTGACCTCCTGACAGCAGGGATCCACGCACGTGGTGACACACTTGGAGACCTCCTGACAGCACGGCTCCACACACGTGGTGACACACTTGGTGACCTCCTGACAGCAGGGATCCACGCACGTGGTGACACACTTGGAGACCTCCTGACAGCACGGCTCCACACACGTGGTGACACACTTGGTGACCTCCTGACAGCAGGGATCCACGCACGTGGTGACACACTTGGAGACCTCCTGACAGCACGGCTCCACACACGTGGTGACACACTTGGTGACCTCCTGACAGCAGGGATCCACGCACGTGGTGACACACTTGGAGACCTCCTGACAGCACGGCTCCACACACGTGGTGACACACTTGGTGACCTCCTGACAGCAGGGATCCACGCACGTGGTGACACACTTGGAGACCTCCTGACAGCACGGCTCCACACACGTGGTGACACACTTGGTGACCTCCTGACAGCAGGGATCCACGCACGTGGTGACACACTTGGAGACCTCCTGACAGCACGGCTCCACACACGTGGTGACACACTTGGTGACCTCCTGACAGCAGGGATCCACGCACGTGGTGACACACTTGGAGACCTCCTGACAGCACGGCTCCACACACGTGGTGACACACTTGGTGACCTCCTGACAGCAGGGATCCACGCACGTGGTGACACACTTGGAGACCTCCTGACAGCACGGCTCCACACACGTGGTGACACACTTGGTCACTTCTTTGCAGCAGGGATCTTGGCACGTTGTGATGCACTTGGAGACCTCCTGACAGCACGGGTCCACACACGTGGTGCACTTGGTCACTTCTTTGCAGCAGGGATCTTGGCACGTTGTGATGCACTTGGAGACCTCCTGACCGCACGGATCCACACACGTGGTGACACACTTGGTCACTTCTTTGCAGCAGGGATCTTGGCACGTTGTGATGCACTTGGAGACCTCCTGACCGCACGGATCCACACACGTGGTGACACACTTGGTCACTTCTTTGCAGCAGGGATCCTGGCACGTCGTGACACACTTGGTGACCTCCTTGCAGCAGGGGTCCACGCACGTTGTGGTGCACTTGGTGACCTCCTGACCGCACAGATCCTGGCACATGGTGACACACTTGGTGACCTCCTTACAGCACGGATCTACACACGTGGTGACACCCTTGGTGACCTCCTTACAGCACGGATCCACACATGTGGTGACACACTTGGTGACCTCCTGACTGCACTGATCCTGGCACGTGGTTGAGGAGCACTCGGCCACCTCCTGGCAGCAATCCTGGCTCGTGGTGCTGCACTTGGCCACCTTGCAGCAGCAGCAGCAGCAGCAGGGGTTGCCGCACGTCCTGGTGCACCCGGCCAGCTCCTGGCAGCACGAGGAGGCGGGCACGGTGGCCACGAGGCCGCAGGTGTTGGCACAGCCGGCAGCCTGGGCCACGCCCAGGCCCCTCAGGCTCACGTAGGTGGTGGTGCCGGGGTAGCAGCAGGCGGTCGCTCGCAGAGGGAGGCACTGGAGGTTGCCGGCGGTGCCGCAGGGACCCAGGCTGGATCTCACGGGGGAGCTTCTCACCAGGGTGGTGGGTGGGGGGATGCAGATCTGGCTCACCGGGCAGCCGGTCGGGCGATGCATTTTTTGGGGGGAAGGGAGAAGGCTGGAAGCAGGAGAGGGATAAAATTGAAAAGGTGCAAAAACACTCCAGGCTGTTTTGTACACGAAATTAAATTATCCTTTTTCCACGGAGTCCTGAACCGAGAGAACAGCCGTGGCAAGGAGGTGACTCCACGTGAAAGTATTTTGGACATATTTGTAGGTATTTTCAACCAACTTCCTCTCAAAACAGGAAGGAGAAATTATTTGGGCTCCCTCAGGTTTTCTGGAAGGTCCGAAGCCTCCACCTGCCCACGGCTCCCCTCGGTTCGGGATGAATCTTTGCCATTCCTTCCCTAAATTCACCCAAAAAGGGTTGCCCCCGCCCACATCCAGAGGACACCAGTGGAGGCTCCGTGCTGGAAAACCTCCCCGAGGAAAGGCTCTGCCGCGGCTGCTGTTCCCACAAAATCCACCCGGCTCTTCCCACCCCGATTTTTCCTTCAGGCCTTTCCCGGCAGCCTGAGACTCTCCACTCCTTATCTCCCCTCCCACTTCTCCCCTTTGAAGTCCCAGCCTGGCCTTTTGATCTCTCCCAACGCCAACAATTCCCCAAATGAAACAGGGGAGCAAAGCCGGTGAGGAGAGAGAGAGAGAAGTTGGTCCTCCTTGGTGGAGAAAGAGCAAAACCCGCAGCAAATAAACCCCAGAAAAGACGGAATTAACATCTGGGAGAATCCCAACTCCGAATCTCCCCAAGCAGAAACACTTTTAAGTCTTTTAATTTGCTTCTGCGAGGCTTCGAAACGAAAAACCCAGCCACAAGGTGACTTCCCGGGAAACCGAGGAGGACTTACCCAATTCTTCACCAGCGAGCACCAAATGAAACCAAAAATGGCTTGAGGAACAGGACAATAGGAATCCTTTTATAGGATTTCGGTGTCCGTGGCTCCGGAAGTGAGACACCTCAAGGGTATGGAAATCAAATATTTAATAATCCAGACCTGCTCCGCTCCAATCCTTCAATTACTTCGCTCGACGTTATAATTTTTAATGTTGCCGAGGTGGGACACGAGACTCTCATGACTGCGAGGAATTCCTCATCCGCGTATTTCCTACGGGCTGGGAAATGCGGAGCGGATGAGACAGCCCGGAAACAATCCCCCTCGGGATTAAACTCTGGGGGAAAAAAAAGCTGTTTGGGTGCATTTCCTTGCAGAGCTCAGCAGCGGAGGCGGGGTGGGACTCTGGAAGGGGCTTGGCCGGCTCGCGGTGTTCCTCCTGCTGGGAATTTTATTCCCGATAATGTGGTCACAGTTTTCCCTCGATCCAGCTTGCAGTCGGTGGCTCTGGGGACCTCTGGGAAGAGCCTCTCCATGGACGGCTCAAAGAGGCCCCGGGATCATCCCCAGGTCCTTTCCAGGGTGGGCAAATCCTTCAGCACCTCCCAGTCCACCTTTTCCTCAGGTGTTCCCTGGAACACCTGGGTGGTCTTGAGCTGTGGGACCCAAACCAGACGCAGCTCCAGATGTGGCCCAGGAATCCCTCGGACACCTCCAGGGATGGGAATCCAAACCTCCTTGAGACCCTTCCAAGGCCTGGCCGCCCTCTCCAGGAGGGATTTTCCCAAATTTCCCACCCTGGCATAGCTCGAGGCCGTTCCCTCTTGTCCTGGCCCCGTTCCCTGGGCTCAGATCCCAAATCCCCCCTGGCAGAGCCCCAAATCCCCCCTGGATCCCCCTTTCCTCCAGGCTGAGCCCTCCCAGCTCCCTCAGGATTCTCCATTCCCTTTTCCAGCTGCTCCTTCCCCGTTCCCTTCCCTGGACGTTCTCCAGCCCCTCCGTGTCCCTCTTTCCATGATTGTCCAGCACTGGACACAGCCCTGGACATTCCCCTCCGCAGTGCCCAGGGGACAATCCGTGCCCTGGTCCCGCTGGTCATTTTTGCCACAATTCTTTGGTGTTTATTTAAATACAAATTTGATTTGCTCGATCTGTTTGTCTCCAGGGAAATCTTCACGTTTCGAGGATCTCCAGGATCTTCCGGGACCTCTCCCGCGTGCCCCAGCTCCGCCAGGTGACACCCAGGGTGACGAAGGGTGAACTCTCTGATCGCAGTGGCCTTTGGGCTGGTTTTTGTGCCCATTTCTGGTGCCGGGAGGTCACACCCAGCCCGAGAAGGTGACAAACTTCACGCGGCCGTCGCAGCTCGGAGCCGCCGCTTTCTCCCCGCGGAAAAGTCGTCCCTGCCTGGAAAAGAAGGAAGAGAGACCCAACCAGTTCCCAGGAGACATCAAAGACTCTGGAATTCCTCCTCTGCTTGCTGCCACCCAGCCCGGAGCCACCCGGTGGCACAACCAGGGGCCGGAGTGATTCGCGCCAGAGGCGAGGCCGTTTTCCACCAGGAGACCAAGGAGGCTTTTGGCTCTTCTCCTTCCAAATTTGGGTGTCCAGTGTGGTGATTTTTGGTTATTTCCTAGAAATAAATAAATTTGAGATTCGTGGCACCTTGGGTTGGCAGTTTGCAACTGACCACAGGAAAAATTTCCTCCTTTTTTTTTGCTTTTCTGTTCGAACTCCCCCAAAAGAGCTTTTCTTGCTCAAATCTGTTCTCAGCCAAACGATTCCAATGATTTTCCAGTGTTTTTTTGGCGGGGGAATGGCAACAGGTTTGATTCACCTTTTCGAGTTTATAAATTTCCAGCTGGGTAGAATTCAGCTGGTTTTGGGTCAAATGAAGGGAGAAGGGTGGTGGTCACTCCTCCGGTCACCTGCCTGCTCTTCACTCGTCCCTCACGAGGACAAAGCCACCGTCACGACAACAGAGACAGGACTTGAGTCAGAGCTCCGGGAGCAGACGGAAAACATCACGAGACGAGCGGTGAGCGAAGAGTTTCCAGCAGCTCCGTGGCAAAACAGGACAGAAGAAGGTCAGGCGTGGCTAAAAATGAAAGAATCGCCCGAATCCCACATCCCATCCTGCCCCTAATGGGCCTCACGAGGTGTTGGGCTGGAGGATGTTGGAGCATCCCAGAAACCCGCCTTGTGACCGGGTGATTACTCGGGGAGCCGGCCGGGAATCCACTCATTTCCCAAATTCCTCCCTGGCGTCTGCGGGGCCACGTGAATTCCCGAGCTCCAGGTCCGGCTCCAGCCACAGAAATAGGCATTTTCCATTAAAAATAATTAGGCAAATCATGCCTGGCGGGGCAGAGGCGGAGCGAGGCCGTGGGGAGCTCCAGGGTGCCTCGGGCTCCGCCGCTCCAGAGGCCCGGGAACACACCTGGCACATCCCGGGATAACGCGGCCGTGTCTGCCCTGCCGATCCCGACCCAGGTGAGTCTCCTCGGGATCCTACGGATCCCGGCGTTCCTTTTCTGGGGTAGATCCCCGGGAAACCTGGAAAAGGGGGATTTATAACTCTGAAGGTTTCAAAGGGTGAAAATCTTCCCTCGTGCTGGCTTGGCTGTAATTCCGGAATGCCCGTGGATGCTCTGGAAAATCCCTGTTGTCCCAGCACTGGGTTTAGAGGGATAAAACCCGGTCCTGCCAGGAGATCCAGGATCCATTCCAAACAACTGGAAGAGGGAAAAACAACCGGAGAAGGGAAGGGAGCCGCTCGAAATTTATGAACCTGAAAACAGGAATCAAATCTGTTGTTATCCCCCCAAAAAATCCTGGCAAATTGTTGGAATTTGTTTGGCTGAGAGCAGATTTTAATGAGAAAAGCCGAGTTTGGGAGTTTGAAGAGAAAAGCGAAGAAATGGGGAATTTTTTCCTGATTTTTGGGGGGATTGGGTGTGAAATTGTCTCTTTTTTCCTTCCAGCTCGCCATCGCAGGGAGATGAATTCCGAGTGCCCGCCCTGTTCCTGCCTGGAAGAGGCTGCCCAGAGCAACCCCTGCCCTCCCTGTGCCGTGGCGGCCCCGGAGCAGAATTCCCAGGCGGATCCCTGCCCGTGCCAGGACGTTTGTCCCTCCCACCCCTGTGACCCCTCTGAGATCCCCCTGGAGGTCACCTCCCTGTCCCTCCCCGCGGACTCCGGGCCCTGCGTGGAAGCTGCTGCCGTGAAAATCCCGAGCTCGGGAGAGGAGCCCGTCACCATCGAGATCCCCAGGATGTGCGTGATGACGCTCCCGCTCCAGAAATCCATCCTGACCGTGGAGCTGTGTCCCCCTGACGCCTCGGGGACCTTCCTGCCTCCCCAGGAGGAGCTTTGTGTCACCAACACCGCCGGGACCTGCCTGGAAAACCTGGAAAAGCTCTCCCAGGAGCTCCCAACCGCAGCTCTGGAGCCCTGCACCCTCGAGGTGCTGGAGTTGGACGCGGAGGAGCCCTGCCAGGCCCAGGGCGCGATCCCGGGGGATCCCTGTGCATCCCAAAGCGAGATTTCCACGGATCCGTGTGTGTCCCGATCCCGGGGACTCGGGGACGCCGGAGATCCGCAGGACAGCAGATCCCAGACGTCCCCACGGAGCCAGTTCCGCCTCAACTCCCACACTTCCAGCATCGTGGAGCGCTGCCTTTCCCACTGCCAGAGCTGGTTCCGGGGCAAGAAGTAGGATTGGGATCGGTGGGATGAAGGAAGGAAGGGGGGTCCCTGCCCTGCTCGGGTGAGTCTCAGCTTCCCACGAGTTACAGAAAGAGAGGGAATTGCTTCACATGAAATAAAAAAAAAAAAACAACAAAAGAAAAACAAAACAGAGCTGCTTTTCAATCATCTCTTAATTAGTCTCTCATTTTAGTTGCCTAACGAGAAGTGCAATAAATGATGGGAAAATGATCCAAGTGGGAATGGCAGCCGGGGTCCTGTTTCGTCACCCGCCGCCTCTTTGCGCCCCACAGACGGACGAGGAGGTTCGGAGTCCGCCTTAATCCATTTACGGTTTTGTCTTTGCGTTTTTTATCCTCCCTCTTAATGGTTTCTCCCCATTAAAATTATGGGAATGTTGAGGAAAGCAAATTTTCCTTGGAAATAAAACTCAAGGAGCTCCTTCCCCATGGATGAGGATTTTTTTTTTTAGGGAATTCTGGGCTGGATCTGAGTTCGGGGGCCGCCGGCAGCACCCCAAGGCTGGCGCTGCTCCTTTTTCTTTTTTGGGGAAGCCAATCCCTGGAGCCGGAATCCAGCCTGGAATCCACATTTTCCTGGGATGAGTCCCCAGCTCCAGAGGCTCCTCCATGCACGGAGATGCCCAGTTAAACCAGCAGCTCCCGGTTTGCCGAAGGCTCAGAACCCCTCAGAACCCCCAGGATTTTTCCCGGAGGCTCCTTTGGGAGCTCCGAAATCCAGAACGAGTGGGTAAGAAACTCCTGGGAGTGTTTGGGAAGGGCTGGAGCCCGTCCCAGCTCCCTTCCCGGTGTCACCAGCCAGAAACGCCGCCGGAAAACCAGGCAGGCCGCTGGGAGAACCGGTAGGGCCTGGATTCCACCGTCCGCGTGTCCGGCAGGGCAGAGCTGCTCCCTCCTTCCTGCCCCAGCAGCTTCGTCCAGGTCTGTCCCGAATTTCACGGAATTAGGGGAGATTCCAGGTTTTTCTGAACCGCTGCGCCAAAGCTGCTCCCAAATAAAAAAAAAAAAAAAACAAAAATCGGGATTTAAAAGCACGAGCGCGGAGTCCTTAATTTTGGGGAAATCCGGGCTAAGGATGGAAAGAATTCGAGCTGGGGATTTGGGTGGAAATATCCCGAGGAATTGGGTGGAAATATCCTGAAGAATTGGGTGAAAATATCCCGAGGAATTGGGTGGAAACATCCCAAAAAATGGGATTAAAACATCCCGAGGAACTGGATTAAAACATCCCAAGGAATTGGGGGGAAACATCCCAAGGAATGGGAAAACGAGCAAAAAAGGAGCAGGGAAAAATCCTGGCCTCCCCAGGAGGATCAGGAAAGGTGAACGGGAAAATCCCCCAGTCCCAAATCCCAGATCCCAAATCCGCGCGCAGGCCCCGGGACGTTCCAGGGGATCCCGGTGCCGCTCCCGGTACCACTTGGTGGCACTGTGGGAGAAGATTTCGCTGCTCGGTGCCGGATCCGGGAGAATTCCAGGATCATCCGGGTTGGGGAAGAGCTCCAGGATCGCCGAGTCCAACCTGGGATCCGTCCCCGCTTGGTCATCCAGAGGAATCTCCAGGGATTCCTCGGACACTGCCAGGGACGGCCACTCCAAACCTCCCTGAGCCCCTTCCGAGGCCTGGCCGCTCTTTCCAGGAGGAATTTTCCCAAATTCCCACCCTGAGCCTCCCCTGGCACAGCTCGAGGCCGTTNCCTGGCCCTGCTCCAGCCCCCCCAGACCAGGCACAAATCCCATCCCAACATCCTCATTCCTCTCCCTTTGTTTCCCCTCCCTTCCCTCCCCTTCCTCTCACCAAACCCGTTCTCAGCCCCGGGCGTGGCTCCGGCATCGCCTGAACCCGGCGCGGTAAAAATCACCGAAATTACCGAAGTAACCTTTCCTGCCCGATTCCTGCCCGATTCCTGCCGGAGGTGTCCGCGGGCAGTGAAGGGTCTGGAATTAATTCGGAAGAAAATCCTCATTAATGAGAAAAAGTCAAATAAAGAGGGAGGAATCGGGTGAGGGGCGTTCCAGGGCGGCGTCCCCTGGAATTCCCAGGCCGGAATCCTGATCCTACAAAAGGTGGATTCCCTGTGCTGGTTCGGATGGGATATTTGGGATAAATCCTTCCCCGGGCCAGTTTATCCCGTGGATTCCCCATCCCTGGAAGTGTCCCAGGCCGGGTTGGAGCCACCTGGGACAGGGGAAGTTGTCCCACCGCGGTTCGGGGTGTCCTGGGACGCTTTTCCAGCCGGGATGTGGCTCAGTGCCGGGGGATGAGCGGCGGGGTGAGGCCGGCGGGGTTGGGATGTGCTGGACCCACCAGGACTCCTCACCCCGCACGGAGGGCGCCGCTCGTCCTGTTTGTCCCCGTCCCCATCTGTCGCCTGTCCCCCGTCGGCGCCATCGGGGCCTGACCGAGGTCCCCACGCCTCGTCTGAGGTCGGTGACACGCAGGACACGGAGCCCTCGGTGCCACATCCGACGTCACCCTCCGGGACGGCCCCGAATCCCACAATTGCCTCGGCGCTGAATCACGGAACCCAGACCAGAAACCACCCCCGGGGCTCCCGTCATCCCAAAGGGGTTCGGGGCTCCGAGCGCGCCGCCGCCAAAATTCCCTGGACCGGGAAAAAAGTTCCCCAAGGGCTGGGGTTTTGGGGCCGGGATGGGTTCTGAGCCTCCTCAGCTGTGGGCGCGCGAGGGGAGGGTCAGGAACTCCACCACCCCCTGCCCTGCTCCGTCTAAAACGTTCCTCAAAACATTTCTGGAGGTTTTCCCAGAAGATTCTGGAGTTTTCCGCAGAATTCCGTAAAAAAAACCCTCTTGGCCTGGCGGGATTCTGCTGCGCGTTGGCGTCGGTTTGGTTTCCCCACACAGAGATGGGGAAACGGGCGCAGATTTGGGGAGGAATCGTGGCATTCTGGAGCGGTTTGGGCGGGAAGGGACGTTAAAAACACCCAGTTCCGTGGGCAGGGGCATTCCCACCATCGCGGGCACAGAATTCCCGGTGGGATCCCACCAGAATCCCCTCCCTCACCCCGCTGCCCAAATTCCTTTGGATCCAGCCCAGGGCAGGGGTGGGTTCTGCTCGTGGTGAGTCGGGAAAAGCGTTTTTGGGGAAAACCCAGCAGGAAAAGGGGGTTCAGAGCCGCCAGGACAAACCTGGAGCCTCAGGAGAAGCATTTTTGGGGAAAACCCAGCAGGAAAAGGGGGTTCAGCCCTGCCGGGACGTGCCTTGGGCCTCGTTGCCTCATCCCGGGAGCGTCAGCAAATCCCAGGAAAGCGCTCCCGAGGCCAGGGACCTCTTCCAAGGCGGATTCCCGAGGCTCCCGCGCTGCCTCGGCCCCTGGGGTGGGGATTCCAGACAGTTACGGGCCATCGAACCCCCCCCTCATTTGCATAATCACCCCCAAATCCGCCCCAAAATTACAGCGTCCCAAGGGTGTCATTACGGCCCAGGTGGGGCCTAATTTGCGCCGGGGTGATAAAAAAAAAAAAGCCCAAAAATGAACGTTGGGGACAATCCCTGGGCTGAGCGTCCCCGAGGTGTCACCAGCGTTAATTAATTGGGCTCCTACACCCAGGATGAGCCACGGGCGAGGCTGCGGGACGAGTTCCTGCTCCCAGGTGGCCCCCGTGATGTCCCCGTCACCTCGTTCCCCCCCTCCAAACCCCAAATCCACGCTCTGGAATTTTCCTGATTTCCTCCAAGCGCTGGGAGAGTTCGTAGGGAATAAAGTAATTGTTAATTAATTTGCTGTTCGAAGATTAAATTAAGAAAATAAGGAGATTGTGAGGTAATTGCGGCCCGAGGGCAGCTGGAGGAAATTCAGCGTTAATCGACCTCTCGGCGGAGGTTTCTGCTTTTATTTTTAATTAAAATGCAGCGAAGTTGAAATTAAAATTGTCCAGTTAATATTAGAAGTTTTATCGTGATTTTTCTCAATGAAAAGTCAGCAATTAATTAAAATTTCCTTGTTCGAAAATTCGTTTAAAAATTCATTTCGTCGTTTAAAAATGTCCGTGGTGGGTTTATTTTTTATATTGGATAATATGGCAAAAATTCTCATTAATAAGAAGTAAAAATAAGAATGAAACTCTACGAGGACGGCCCACAAACCAAAAATCAGGAGGATTTGGGGATCTCACCCAGATTTTAGTGCTGAAATCTTCTTCCCTTTGCCTGATCCAAACCCCAGCGACCTCAGGCTCGAAATTCCAAAGGAAATGCACAAAAAAGAGACAAAAATCCCCTCTGGAACTGTGGGACCAATTTCGTGGATCTTAAAGATCTCGGCTGTCCTTGATCTTCTCACCCTGAGCTCTGCTGCCATCAGCACTTAAATTTTTGTTTTAATTTATTTAATTAATTTAATTTAATTTAATTAATTTAATTAATTTAATTTCTATATTCATTCCTATTTTGATGTGGCTTCGCGCGTGTTGAAGACACAAAATCCCGCCCACCGCACAAATATTTACATTAAAATCCACCCTTCCTCCCTTTACGCTCTGGAGCCCTTCCAGATTTCCCCAAAAATCCGAAACGCGACCATAAAGGNAATTAATTTAATTAATTTAATTTCTATATTCATTCCTATTTTGATGTGGCTTCGCGCGTGTTGAAGACACAAAATCCCGCCCACCGCACAAATATTTACATTAAAATCCACCCTTCCTCCCTTTACGCTCTGGAGCCCTTCCAGATTTCCCCAAAAATCCGAAACGCGACCATAAAGGGATTTTACAGCCAGGATTTTCCTGGATTAGGCGGAACCGGCCTGAAGAGCCGCTGCTATTTCGGGGTGAAAATGATAGGGAAGGGTTGATAGAGCCAAATAACCCGTTTGGGACTGGGCTTGGCCCACGATGAATCAGGACAACGTCCACAAGGGGTGGCTCCTGTCCAACCCCAGCGGGGACCCTATAAAAGCAGCCCGGTCCTCCCCTCGCTCCGCACGGCTTCCCAGGAACCCCACTTGATCCCGCCGCTGACTTTGGGTGAGTGGCCCCCTCGGGAACGTTCGCTTTGTTGGGAACGTTGGCGTTCCTCTGGGATTCGTGGCTGGGGGTGGGGGGAAGAGTCGTTCCCGGCGTTTTTTGGGAGTTCCGAGGGGTTTCTCCCTGCTGGAATTGTTGGGTTGGGTTCTCCGTGTGCCGAGGGAACGCGGGAGAAGTTCGGGGGCTTTCTCCGGCGTGGGGTCAGCTCCCGGCCGGAGCTGGAGCCCGTTGGAGAAATGGCTCCTTTTCCGTGGAAATCCCGGGGTTTCCGTGGCGCAGGGAGCGCTCGTGTGCCCGGGCACGTTCCGGAGGCGGGAATCGGGCACGGCGCAGCTCCCCGCGATCAGATCGGGCGCGGCTGTCCCCGATAGGAGCCGTGGGGATCCCACGAGGACGGAAGGAGGGAAGGAGGAGGCTTTGGAGGTTTCCAGGCGCAGCTTTTGAGGTCCCTGCCTCAGATCTTGTCTCGGGCTTGGGTTAAAGCTCCTCTCACCAGGATGGTGGGGATGGATCCTGGAAACTTCAGGAGGTCCTGGAATGAGGCCAGAGGAGCTCATGGAGATGCTCCAAGGGCTGGGGAAAGGTTGGGAGGGCTGGGGGGGTTCACCTGGACAGGAGAAGTTCAAGGGAGACCTTAGAGACCTCCCAGGTGCCCCTGGCCATCAGAGGGGTTGGACTGGGTGATCTTTGGGGTCCATTCCAAGGAAATATTCCACGGGATAACCCCGCGGGGCAGGATCTGGGGGCACCTCTTGAGTCACCACCGCCGGCTCCCTCCCCGCCGTCCATCGCCGCATCCCCGTCATCGTTCCCGCTCCAACGTCACCCAAACACCTCCGTGGCGAAGCCGGAGGCCACTCCCCATCCCACTAAAACCCCGGAATGTGTTCCAGGGGACGTGGAGCCGGCCCGACCGTGGGAATTCTCCTCCCTCTTCCCAAGCGAATCCCCCATCCCTTGTTCTGCTCCTGTCCCTTCCAGGCTCGCTCGGATCTGCAGGATGTCCCCGTTCTTGGACAGCATCGCCACCATCGTCGGCGTCTTCCAGCAGCACGTCCGGGGAGACGGGGACGGCTCCGGGCTCAGCCGCAGGAGGATGAGGGAGCTCATCCACAGGGAGTTCGCAGATGCCCTCGTGGTGAGCGCTGCCGGGAAGGGCCGGCATGTGGGAACGGCAAAATCTCCTCTGGAGAAGGGAATGGGGAGGGTTCCTCTGAAGGTTGGGTTCCTTTGTGCCGGGGAAGGGTCTGGAGAATCCTGAGGGAGCTGGGGGGGCTCAGCCTGGAGGAAAGGGGGATCCAGGGGGGATTTCGGGCTCTGCCAGGGGGGATTTGGGGTCTGATCCCAGGGAACGGGGCCAGGACAAGAGGGAATGGCCTCGAGCTGTGCCAGGGTGGGAAATCTGGGAAAATTCCTCCTGGAAAGGGCGGCCAGGCCTCGGAAGGGGCTGCCCAGGGAGGGTTGGAGTGGCCGTCCCTGGAGGTGTCCGAGGAATCCCTGGACGTTGGTCTGGGTGATGGGTCCCAGGTTGGACTCGATGACCTTGGAGTTCTTTTCCAACCTCAGCCATCCTGGGATTCTGTGACTGCTCCCACAACTCTTCCAACACATTTTGCCACGAAAAAAAGGGCAAAAGCTGGAGAATGAACTGGGGGAGGTGTGGTTTTCCTTCACGGAAATTTGTCCTGTAGAACGAGAAATCCCGAAAAGGAAAGAGCTGCTCAGCTGCAGCCAGGGAACAACCAGGAAAATGGAGAACGAATTCCCAGAGCTGCTGCTGAGCCCTAAAAGTGAAATTGTGAGAGAAGGAAGGAGAATTCCTGCGATTCTTCCCGTTTTTTTTGCATTTCTCCCCCAAGGAGCGGGAAGACAAAAATCCCCTTTTTTCCCCCGCCGTGTTTTTTCCCTGCAGAAGCCACACGACCCTCAGACCATCGAGAAGATCCTGCAGTTCCTGGAGTGGGACGGGGACGGGAACATCGACTTTAACGAGTTCCTCCTCCTGGTGTTCCGGGTGGCCAAGTGCTGCTTCTGTTTCCAGCCGCGGGCACCGTTCCTGGTGCAGAGGACAAAGCTCCCGACCGGCGGAAAATCCCTGCGGGAGCCGGAGATCAGGAGCAGAGGGAGCCGCCGGCAGCTCCGGGAGGAGGAGGAGGAGGAGGAACGAGAAACCTGGGAGAGGAATCGTCTCCCGCCCCGTGAAGTTGAGCTGCAAAGAGACCTCAGGGTCGGGGAGACGGAAATCTCGGAGGAGACGAGGAGGGATCGGCAGGAACGTCGCACGCGGAGCAGGAACGACGCGGAACCGAGCAGGGAGCCGGGGGAGCCGATCCCTCAGGAATACCGGGAACGGAGCCAGGAGCCGTGCGAGCGGCAGGAGAGCCGGAGAAGGCGGCAGCCCCCGGAGCCGGACAGACGAGGAGAGGCGCGAGAGAAGAGAGACCGGGAGCGGTTCCAGGAGGAAGAACCGGCAGACGTGAGGGCGGGCAGGCAACGCCGGGAACCCCAACCACGGCCGGACCGGTGGGGCCGCCAGGAGCCAGGCTCTGATGAAAGAACCCGGCGGCCACGAGGAGCAGATGGAGGAGCTGACAATCGGCCACGGGAACCCGAATCGCTCCTGGAAGAGAGAAGCCGCCACCGCCGGCGCGAGCTGGAACAAAGAGAGCTGGAAGGGAGAAGCTGCCGAGCGGCTGAGCCGGAATGTCCGGAGTCCAGGCGGCCACATCAGTCGTACCTGGAGGAACCGTTAGAGATCGACCTCGGGGAGCCAGAGGAACGAGGCTACGGACGGAGAACAAAGCGGGAACGGGAGCTGGAATCTGCGGAAAGGGAGATCCGGGAGGAGCAGGAGAGGGAAGAAAGAGACGATCCCAGAAGAAAAGGGAGAATGAGGGAGAGGAGGGTGGATCAGGAAGGGGAGCTGGAGCTGGAGGTGTCTGAGCGCCGGACACGGGAGAGGGAGGAAGAAGAGGCCGCCATAATCCAGAGAGAGACACGGGACAGACGTGAGCGTGAAATTCGAGAACTTGAAGCTGATGGGACAAGACAAAGAGAATCAGCGAGGTACGAAAGG
>VZTF01006021.1:11924-27898 GCA_013397755.1 Cnemophilus loriae
CCCTTTTTCCAGTCACCTGGGACTTCACCTGACTGCCTTGATTTTTGGAATATCATGGAGAGTGGCTTGGCAACTACATCAGCCAATTCCCTCAGGACTCTGGGGTACATCTCATCAGGTCCCAAAGACTTATTTATGTTCAGATTCCTCAGGTGGTCTCGAACCTGATCTTTACTTACAGTGGGGAGAGACTTTGCCTCCTCAGTTCCTGCCTTGACTGAGGCAAAAAAGTTGTTGAGTACCTCATCCTTCTACTCATCTGTTGTTACTAGTTTGCATGTTGGAGTTGCCCAGAGAGGTGATGGAGTTTCCCTCCTTGGAGATATTGAGAAGCTATCTGGACATGGTCTTGGGCAACTGGTAGGTGACCTTGTTCGAGCATGGAGATTGGACCAATGACCTCCAGAAGTCCCATCCAACCTCAATCATTCTTTGATTCTGTAAATTTTATTTATGGCATCCATAGTAATAATTGAATAGTAAGCTATTGAAGTCTCAAGGCTGATTAAGCACAATTCCCAATATCTGTTATATTCTCCGAGATGAGAAGGACATAGCAAAGATGACAGCAAGCACTGTTAGTGGAGCATTCTCTCAGAATCTTTAGAAAGACTAGGAATGCTAAGAAAATTCTCATGAGAAGAGATACTATAGGTTAGATGCAGTGCTTTTTGGTTGCTTTTTTTGAATCTTGTTGGTATACTTGTGCATGTGTTAATATAGCTACATCATAATTCTTCAAATAAGAAGACTGACATAAGCATCTTAGATATAATTAATCAAGTTGCATCTTCATATAAGAGCATCACAAATTGCTTTCTGCAGTGTGTTTTTTTACTGGTTAATTTATGGCAGTGCATCGAGCCTTATGGTGCGGTTTCTTTATTAGCCACTGGTGCTGCAACCACCATCTATGCAGTTGAGGCAGATGGTGACCCAAATACTGGGTTTGAAAAGTCAAAGGAGCCAGGAGAAATACAGTATCTTATTAAATGGAAAGGTTGGTCACACATCCATAACACTTGGGAAACTGAGGAAACACTGAAGCAACAAAATGTTAAAGGAATGAAGAAACTGGACAATTATAAGAAAAAGGATCAGGAAACAAAACGCTGGTGAGTATTTTTATAACAATTTCCATGTTGCATATTTTTGTAACAATATAGATGTTTTTAAGTGCCTGTACAACAGGAAGACAAAAGCTCTAAAGCTGAAGCTTTCCTAACACCTTATGATCCTGTAAGATTCTGAGCACACCAACTTTACTTGAGCAAGTGACAATACTCACACATCTTGTAAAATCAGGGCTTTAAGGAAGCAGCTTCTGCACCTAGATTTTAATGTCTGTTATAAATGAAGTTTTAACAAGATAGGTGGTGGGTTTTCTGGTTTTATTTTAAATCTTAACTTTTACTAATTTTGTCATTGATTGTATTTTGATCAGAGTTCTTTGAGAATTGCTGCAAAGATTAAAAAAAATCAGAAATGGCTAAAGCACTCAAAACATTACAGCATTTAGTTTTCTTGGCTCAAACTTCTGTCAAAGCCTCAGAACCAAGAAATGAAAAAATTCCTTACATTTTAGTGCTATGTTATGGTATTCCAGTTTATTAGTATGTTTAATATAATCTATGAAGAGTGGTGGAATTTTTAGTGACTCATTAGATTCTTATAGTGAACCATCTGTGCTGTTCTGTGAAAATGCCATGTGAAGTACACTAACTGTATTGAGAATAGATATTGTAAATTATCTGCATGACTAGTACAAGATGTAGCTGATAGTAATTTCTCTTGATAAGCTTCCTCAGTCATCAGTGATAAAGTACTTAGACCAGATGCAACACTTTTATAGCAGGAATTCCAGAGTTATAGCTTCTCCAAAGAAGCTCTCTAAGCAGCATTCCTATGGTGCTTATATTCAGAGCTTTAAAATTGCCAGATTTTCTTAGTTTTAGAACTGCACAATGTAGTAAGTGCTGCAAATGAATTCCCGTTTCAGGCTGAAAAATGCTTCTCCAGAAGATGTGGAATATTATAACTGCCAGCAGGAACTTACAGATGATCTACATAAACAGTATCAAATAGTGGAGAGGATAATTGGTACGTGACAAGCTTCCAGATGGAAAACAGTGTTGAGAATATTACAAGTTTATTGCTTGCGTGTTGAATTTATAGTTAAGAAATTTAGGTTATTAATATCCCTAGCAGCTTAAGGCAAAACCAAATCTTTGATGAAGAGAAAAGTTATCATACTGTCTTGGCTGTGAAACTAGTTCATGTTGTCTTATCACCTAAAATGAGTGCTTTCTTAAAATACAGGAAGAAAATATTGATCTGGTATCTCTGATGTGTTTCTGCAGCTCATTCAAATCAGAAATCAGCAGCTGGTTATCCAGATTACTATTGCAAATGGCAAGGTCTGCCTTACTCAGAATGTAGCTGGGAAGATGGTGCTCTCATTGCCAAAAAATTTCAGACGTGTATTGATGAGTATTTTAGCAGAAACCAATCCAAGACTACTCCATTTAAGGACTGCAAGGTGAATGTGTAATTTCAATGGATTTATACAGTTGCAATAATTTTTTTAAAAGCTGGTCTATTTTATGCATTCGAAAATGCATATTATAAAATATTTTTGAATGCTGTCCAGAACAGTAATAGTGATAGCTGTATTTATATACGTAGGAAGTATTACTATTAAGAATAGACTTTGGTGTCTCTGCCCATGGCAGGGGGGTTGGAACTAGATGTTCTTTAAGGTCCCTTCCAACCCAACCCATTCTATGATTCTATATTTGCTCCTACTTATTTTATTGCCATTCAAAGATGGAATCGTTTCTTACTTTAATTTGTTTTGAAAGTAACCTTTGTGAATGAGTTCTTGTCACTTCTGTTGTGGAATTTAGATCAGCAAACTAATTTTAGCTTGCAAATGGGTGGATATTGTTATATGGCCTAGATGTTTGTCATGAATAAAGACTAGACTTGGTGACCAAACAGAATCCTACTGCTACTTTGTTTCTATAAGAAGATATTTTGGTAACTTCACTTAGTAGTAGGACTGATGCTCAATTTGCTTTTGACAGATTCTAAAACAGAGGCCAAGGTTTGTTGCACTAAAGAAGCAACCATCTTACATTGGAGGACACGAAAGTTTAGAGTTAAGAGATTATCAGTTAAATGGGTTGAATTGGCTTGCTCACTCATGGTGCAAGTAAGTAGTCTTAAATTAGTCTTGCTGGTTTTAACTTGAAAGCATTTATAAAGTTTGTTTGTTTGTCTGTTTGTTTGTTTGTTTTTTTAGAGGGAATAGTTGTATTCTTGCAGATGAAATGGGTCTGGGTAAAACAATACAAACAATTTCTTTTCTGAACTACCTGTTTCATGAACATCAACTGTATGGGCCTTTCTTGCTAGTCGTGCCACTTTCTACCTTGACATCTTGGCAAAGAGAGATTCAAACTTGGGCTCCTCAGATGAATGCTGTGGTTTACTTAGGAGATATAACTAGCAGAAATATGGTGAGTATTTCTTTGTATCATTGGAAATATTAGTGGTAAATAAGACTCACTTCATGTTCATGTCTTATGCTAATCTCCAATATTTTGATTAGGAATGAGCAAATAATTATTTGAAACCTTGCATGTGGTTAAAATGCAAATTAAAAGCATAAATTTTGATCTGATATAAATGAATGTGAAAAATTTCATTCTTGCTTAATAATAAAAAGGATTAAAAATGCAACCTTGCATTTGAAAATAAATTGTCTTTTGTCATGCGATTATTTAGGCGCATAAAATAAGTATTTAATCCAAACAGACATAATCCTAATTTGTTTCCTGAAAGGAGGAATATAAAGAACCTTATCCATTAAAGTTTTAAAACAAGCAAAAAAAACCAAACAAAAAACCCAAAACACACAAAGAAATCCACAAAAATCTCCAATCAAACAAAAACTAGCAAACACCCCACCACCACTGTTTAATAACTTTAAGAAAAAAAGCTTCACGTTATATTCCTTGTTCATGATCAGATTCTTGTATGTCACTTAACATCTATATTGCTATAGTATCTGAAGTTATCCTGATCAATAAGACCATTTTTCTGTAGCTCATAGTTTGCTTGATTCTTCTTGTAGATAAGAACTCATGAATGGATGCATCCACAGACCAAGCGATTAAAATTTAATATACTTCTAACAACTTATGAAATTTTGCTGAAGGATAAGGTAATGACACTTAGTTCTTCAGGGAGATACAAATCATTTGTACAATGTAAAATTCCTTTAGAGTTGGCACATATTTGGGTTCTGGGCTGTTAAATGGATGGGGGAGTATGACAGCTTTACTCTTGGAAGTATGAAGGTTTTCTTTAGGCACTTTTAGATTTTATGTATGTGTGGTTAGACTTTCTGCCCCCTCCCTTAACCCACATATCAAGTGGGTAAAACTTATTTTTCTTCAGTTTGCTTGTGCTTCATATTGTTACCAAAAATCCGTAAAAATAAAACTCTTTAACGCCAATGTAGCATGAAGAAGCAGGCGTTCTTTATTTAGCTGAATGCATGAGGGGATATCTCCTCTGAAAATACATGCTAAGTACAGGAAACTTCCTGTTTATATGCTATATTTTACATACATATTCATAGGTTTTCCCAGAAGAAACATGCATATGATAATCATTTCCCCAAATATGTTCCCTCTCCTTTATGCATGTGTCCTGTTCTGGGGCTCTCTGTCATACCTGACCGCCTGGTAAACTAGTAAAAGTTGGCACAACTGGGCTGGTTGCTTTCCATTTCTTCTTCCTACAGAATAAGCATTGTGTGGTTCCATAGGCCAGTGTTTTTTGAAGAATAAGCATTGTATTAACCCACCAGCTGCAAACAATTCTTCATCTGGCAACAACATTGCTGTAGTAATTTCTTTGCATCTCAAAATCTCTACTTTCCTGTTAGACAGTCATCCAGGAACTGAAAAAACAAACCAGTCCATAGCTCCAAACACCTGTGATTCACAACTGTGAAATCTCATGTTTTTTCTTTGTATTTGTGTGTGCAGTATTACATATATTTATATTACTACTCTCTTCATGATGGTAGCATATAAAGTTATTGTTAATCCTTACAGCATATGATAATTATAATAAAAAAGTTCTGCTTGTTGACTTTCTATTTCATTTGTTTGTACATGCTGAAAAGAAGAGAGTCAATAGTGGATTTTTGTTGGGGGTTTTTTGTCAATTGAAAATGTATAGATCAGCTTTTTGTCTTCTTCCTCCCCCTAAGTATAAACTTGGTTTATACTTTCTTTTTAATCTTGGGATGCCTGCATAGCCCTTTGTTGAATCTAGCAAACATAAAACCCCTAATTAATACTAAAAACATATAGATGTCCTTTTTTATTAAAATAAAAGAAGTGATGGTGTATATATAACCTCATGTAAAATGTCAGACATTGCATAATATATTAACTTGTATAATGTCTTCCCCTACCCCCAATTTCTTGAAGTCATTCCTTGGTGGTCTGAATTGGGTATTTATAGGAGTTGATGAAGCTCATCGTTTAAAAAATGACGACTCTCTTCTGTACAAAACTTTAATAGACTTTAAGTCTAACCATCGTCTTCTTATTACTGGAACCCCTCTGCAAAACTCCCTTAAAGAGCTTTGGTCTTTGCTGCACTTCATCATGCCAGAAAAGTAAGGAATGTGATGGAGGGGGGTTTTGTTGGTGTTTGGGGGGATTTTTTTGTTGGGTTTTTTTTTTGTGGTCAAGTTTCTTATGGTCAAGTATTGTAGTGATTGGAGAATCAATAAAGAATTACATTGTGAAATAGTTTTAACATTTTTTATAAAATAGATGCGCATATTTTTCACGCTGCTCTGGATAAATTGTTTTGGTAGCAGCTGTCACTTTTTCTGTTTTGGCAGTCCAGAAAAAGGATGGATTGATGTATGGCTCAGAACCTTGAAAACATGCTTCGTCTTAATTTAAAAGGAAAATCATATGGATTTGCTGTAGGGAAATAGAATGGGGCTGAGGATGTCATCTTTTCTGTGTTAGTATCATGAATGAAAACAAGATTATACCACAATGCCTAGTATCCATGTATTCATTCAGGCACATGGTGTGATTCTTGGGGTAGTCCAGGAGTTGGACTTTGATGATCTTTGTGGGTCTCTTCCAACTCAGGACATTCCATGATTTTATGATTCAGGCAGCCAATTTGCCCTTATGATTTGCATAGAATAGGTTTACTATGTTGGCATTATTCTATACTGACCTCTGTTTATATTTGGAATAAATAAAAGCACATCTTCCTTTCAAATATCTTGTAAATACAAAGCATTGTAGCTCCAATTAATTTCGGTGCTATGCATTGCATTGACTTCTTCAGAACCTCACAAACAAAGCCACTAAGTTTGTTGTCTGGCACCTATTCTTCATTTGATCACAAAGTGCATTCTCTTAGTCTATTAGCACATACCAGAGGATAATCACATTTCAGCTAGTCGATACAAGCTGCAAAAGGTATGTGGTCTGTTCTCTTGCACTTCCTTCAGCTATACAACTACTTTTTCATGCTGCTCTTGAGAAATATAATGGAATTTCTATATCCTTCTACCTGTGTTTCCATGCAGAAAAGTAAAATGTTGTGTTTTCACTGAAGAAATTAAAATTCAGGAGTTTGTTTTGAATTTTCATTCTGCAAAAGTTTGTTAATTTCCATTCTCCTATTTGCAGACAAAATATTTGGAATTTCTTGTGAGATGCAAATTCAGAAGCTTATTTAATAAAACAGAGGGGAGTAGTGAAGAAGTCCATTTGTGTTTGTGCACGTGGTATATTTATGGTCTTTGTGTGTCTGTGTTCATGGTATGTCATTATTTTACCTTTATTCTTTCTATGTTGAAGGTTTTCTTCCTGGGAAGATTTTGAAGAGGAACATGGCAAAGGGAGAGAGTTTGGTTATGCAAGTCTTCACAAAGAACTTGAACCATTTTTACTCAGAAGAGTTAAAAAAGATGTAGAAAAGTCTTTACCTGCTAAGGTTGAACAAATTTTGAGGATGGAAATGAGTGCATTGCAGAAGCAATATTACAAGTAAGTAATGACACTTTTTAATTCTCACTATTTTAATGACATCTCTATATAAAAATTACTGAAGCGTAGTAGTTTTCATAATGCAATTTTAACTAATATTTTGAGAGCTTACATGCTTCATATTTCCACAAATGGTTAGAAATTACTTCCATTGTGCACATTCTGTATCATAGGTGGATTTTAACCAGGAATTATAAAGCCCTGAGTAAAGGTTCAAAAGGCAGTACCTCGGGCTTTTTGAACATTATGATGGAACTCAAGAAGTGCTGTAACCATTGCTACCTCATTAAACCACCAGATGATAATGAATTCTATAATAAACAGGAGGCCTTACAGGTAATACCTTTTTAAAAAAAAAATGTTAAGTGATTTTATATCTCAAATACGCATGCAATAATTTTATAGTGTTCTGTCAATTTATTTGTTCTTATTAAATTATGTTAAGAAAGACCGAGTTCTCTATCAAATGTGCATCCTGGGTTTTACAGGTAAGTGAATTGATTACCTTTCTGTTTGTTTCTTAACTGGAACTGAATAATAGAGAGATCAATACTAAATAAAATATCCTTAGCTTGAATTATGATCAAAATAAAAAGGAAATCGTTTGAAATAGTCTGTGCATTTTCAGGCTAAATAAACTGAAGACCTATTTTAAACCCAGATTAAAATAAAGCAGTTAAATAAACAGGTAAATTGAATATAGATGCAAGTGTATGTGACTGGCAGTGGTACACCAACAATCTATGTGATAGCAGAAAGTAATCTGCTGAATCTCTTTAAGCTTAGTCTGGTTGTTTTGTTGTTATAAATGAAAGCAATTATAGCATCACTACCAAAGATGGTCTGTGATTGTGTTGTGGGTTTATAGTTTGGGTTTTTTGTAAAGGTTAACTAATCTTTGTGCTAAAACTTTTGAGAACCGCAGCAACAAATAAAAGGACTGTTATAATTGATGCAGTTTATAACACCATAGAAGTTTTGAAAGATCAAGAGTTTTTTTCTGTAAACTTTGAAGTTTATAATGTAGAAACTTTCCCAAAACTACTTGATTGAAATCACAAGTTGTCACTGCACAAACTATTTTATATTATAAAATGCTTATTAAAGCTAAAGGATGTTTGCAACTTGGCATACTCTAACTACTTAAATTTATAATTAATCTCATCAGAACCATTCAGCCATTATTGCTAATAATTGCATACTTGTTACAATGATTTCCTTGGCTCATCTGAATAAGCATTGTTAGCTCTAATTATAAATGATACATCCTTCTCATTTCTGGCATAAAGAATAAAAGCGCCTAACTCCCAATTTTTTATTCCCCAAAATTCTATCCTGAGCCTCTTCAGCTAGAGGCCTAATGATTTCAACATTAAATTCATCATGCCACCTGAGTTTCTGTTCTAATTGTTTCGACTGGAGCTGAGAAGGTTGAACATCGTAACCCAGCTAAAGCATGTTGACTTCTACTAACAGGATTCCTCTCACTTTTATCTTGCCAGAAAACTTGACTGATTAGGCGTTGTTCAAAAATACTTAGAGGATCAAGTAGCAATGCTTAGGTCTGTTCAAAAGACAGAAAGTGAGGAGCAAGTAGTGCTAAGGTAGTCAGGTAGTCTCGTTGTTGTTTATTTGGTAGAAGAGAATTTGAGTCTACACTATAACTGCTCTAACTCATAGCACAGTATATTTGCTTAACGTTTTAATGAAATGTTAAGATGCTGTTTTATGAGCCAGAGCTGAAAAATGCATTTATTTTAAAAACATACTAGTCGGTACCCCTGTTGATTTCAGTTAGAGCACTTAAAGCTTTTATAATGAGTTTTTACAAGATCAGGACTGACTAAATGCTTATACAACTTTCATGTTCAGTTAATGAATGTCTAACCATCTGCAGTGTATATTAGTGTTGAGGTAAACTTACTTTGCAATACACGCTTTCTTGTCTTGTAGCATTTAATACGTAGCAGTGGAAAACTAATCCTTCTCGATAAGCTACTGATTCGTCTACGAGAACGTGGCAACAGAGTACTGATTTTCTCTCAGATGGTGAGGATGCTAGACATCCTAGCAGAGTATTTGAAGTATCGTCAGTTTCCCTTTCAGGTAAGAATTTTGCTGGCAGTAGCCAAGAAGCCTTGATTTTTACCATTTTATCTTTAAAAAAGTGTCCTTTTTGTAGAAAGATTTATGAAAGTTTAATTTTTCTGTACAGTAAAAGGCTAGCAATTACTATATGCTTAATAGTATTTTGAAATTAAACTGATTAATTGGAAGTGTTACATTATTCTTATTCCCCCCTCAATTGGTTTGGCAATTGAGAATTCAAGTTGCTCCAAATAGACTATAGTAGGAGTTCCTTTTTAACTGTGTCATTCAATCTCTTTAGAGACTTGATGGATCAATAAAAGGGGAATTGAGGAAACAAGCATTGGATCATTTTAATGCAGAAGGCTCAGAGGTATGATATAAGTGGATGGTTGTTGTTTTTTTAATCTACTCAGCTTTATTATTTTTTCCTCTAGGAAATATAACAAATATCGCACAAAAACTGAAGATAAAATAAAGTGAGGGATGTATTAGGTTGAAATTCCATTGCTGTTGCAGAGACTATAAGATTTACAACCCATGCAACAAAAAAAGAAATCCCCAAAACCAACCAACCAACCAACCAACCAACCAACCAACCAACCAACCAACCAACAAAAACTTTAAAAAGCTAAGAGGAGGTTCAATAGGAAACACAGAATTTATGAAAATGGTGTTTATAACTAATATAACTACATAGTTATATTTTTAGATTTTTGTCAGTGCTCTTTAACAAAGTAATTTTAAGTGATGTTTAGAAACTGAAGAATTTAATTTGTTGTGTAGGACTTAATCCTTCAATTTTTATAGGAGCACTGAACTTTAACACAAGTTTTTGACATCAAATGCCTACTTAGGCAATGGGCAGAATTAAGTTGTATATATCCTTGCATAAAGAAAAAATATCTTGAATAGCTTTAAATCTGGCTTCTGTTATTTTCAATTTTTTGCCTCTTATTTTCTTGCTGTGGAAGAAACTGAAGAACTGATTTCTAACCATTGTTTGTGTACCACTTAAAATTCCTAATTTATTTAGGTTTCCTGCTATGGAAGCCATTCCATACCTTTGATAATCTTAGGTCTTTTGTCCTATACTGACAGGGTTTTTCAGTAATAGAAGCATAGCATTTGTCAGTTGCTGCTGAGCTTATGTTTCTGCTATGGTTGAGGAGGAAGGGCTTCATTTCATAACATAAACTTCAGATATTTTTTAAATACAGAAGTTAGTTCTGTTTTAAATTTCTAGTACAGACATATTTGCCTTTTTCTGGAATCCTTGTAGTTGTACTGTACAGTTTTTAAGATGAAGGGGGATCCAAATTTCACACGGTATTCAAGAATGAAGGCAAACTATGGAGTTGGGCAGCAATAAAATTGTTACCTGTTTTATTCTCTATTTCTTTCCTAATAATAAATTTCATGCCTTTTTTTCTTTTTTTTTTTTTTTTGCTAATACTGAGCTAAAGTATTCATGGAAATATTTACAACTCCAAGGACTCATTCCTTAGCAGTAATGGCCTCTATTAGCTTTGACTGTACTTAAAACTCAAATTTATTTCCTATTTGTCTTTAGTTTCATGTGTTTGTTATTGCCTTTCTCATAAGATCCTTCTGTAGTCCCTTGTAGTTGAGCCTGAATAACTCCATATCATCTGCAAACTTTGTCACCTCATTACTCATTTTATTTTCATATTCTTTATCAATATGTTGAAGAGCATTGACCCCAGCAGAACACTTTAGTTTCCTTTACAAAAAAACAGATGAACTTGGGCACACGAGGCTTTAACAATAAGGGGTGGTGGTGTATTTTTTGGCAGTGTTTTTCTTGGTTTTTTTCTCCCCAAGTGGCTTTTGTTCATCTGCTAGAGTCATGCTTCCTTTAAACCATGGAGAAGCCAATAACTGTTTGCAAGAGAAGTTGATATCAGTTTGCTTCATACTTATACAAGGTCTAGCTGGACTGGAGTTGTCTTCATAGCAGCTCATATGGTGCTGTGTTTTAGATTTGTGATGAAAACAATGCTAATAACACACCAGTGTGTTAGCTGTTGCTGAACATTGTTTACATAGTATCAAGACCTTCTCTGTTTCTCACTCTGCTCTTCCAGTGAATAGATTGGGTGGTACACAAGAGGTTGGGAGGGGACATAACCAGGCAGATGGCCTGAACTAACTAGAGATATTCCATGCCATATAGCATCATGCTCAGCAATAAAAAAAGTAGAGGAAGGAGTTTAGGGAGGTTAGCCATCTTTTGCTTGAGAATTGGCTGGGCATCAGTCCTGCCTATGGGAAGGTGGCGAGAGATTGCATTTGCATCACTTGTTCTGTTTTCTTTCTCTCTTTTTCCACTTCTCCTTTGCTTATTAAACAATTTTTATCTTGACCCCCAAGTTTCCCTGCTTTTAGTCTTCCTTTCTTCTTCCCCTGTTCCACTGGGGATGTGAGAAAGAAGTGACTGTGTGGCTGCGTGGTGCTTAACTGCCTATAAAAAATACTAGCTGGTCTAAAGAAAACAGTGGACTGATACTTGTTGAAGATGAAGGTGATCACCTGACTAATAGAGATGAAGAAAAAGTGGAGGCATTCAATGTGTTTTTAGCCTCAGTCTTTAATAATACTTATAGACCTTAGGCTGCCTGGTCCACTGAGTCAGGGGGCCATGAGTGTGGAAACAGTGACTTTCCATTTGTGGACACTGAAATTGTGAGGGACCAGCTGTATCAGCTGAATGTTCATCAGTCCACGGGGCCTGATGGGATTCATCCCAGAATACTAAATGATCTAGAGGATGTTACAGCAGGACCTCTCTTGATCATCTACCAAAGGTCTTGGGAGTCTGGGGAGGTCCCTGCTGACTGGAAGCTAGGCAATGCTATTCCAATTTACAAAAACAGCATGAGGGAAGACCCAGGGAACTACAGATGTGTTGCATATAGGTAAAACCTTGTAAAATAAGGGCCTTGTTACCCTTGTAAAATCATTGCTCAGGCCTGCTACTTTGGCTAAGTAGAAGAAGACTATGGGAAAGTGATTCAGCTGAATTGGAGGTAGAAAAACAAGTTATATAACCATTATGTGCTCACATCATGGTGTATGGTGGTTGGTTGGATTATGTTTGTTATGTTTTAAAACTATGTAACTGATAAAAGGCCTAACTGCTTAAAAAGGCCTGGTTTTTGCAATAAAGGGCTCTCCTTTGCACCTGCCTGGGGACTCTGCATTGCTCTGCTTCATACACAGATGTGTTGTTAGTCTAGCCTCAGTACCTGGAAAAATTATGGAGATTATACTGGGTGCTATTGAGAGGCATTTAAACAACAATGCAATCATCAGGCACAGTCAATATGGGTTCACAAAGGGAAAGTCCTGTTTAACTAATTTGATATCTTTCTATGATAAATGTCACTTGCCTAGTGGATGAAAGGAAGGCAGTGGATGTAGTTTTTCTCGATTTTAGTAAGGCCATTGATACTGTCCCTCACAGCGTCCTTCTGGACAAGTTGTCCAACTGTGGGATGAGCAGGTTCACGGTGTGCTGGGTGAAGAACTGGCTGAAGGGCAGAGCTCAAAAGGTTTTAGTTTAATGGGACTGCATCTGGCTGGTGACTCTTGAGGGACAAGAGGCCTTGCAGAGGGAGGGTACTAGATAGGTTGGAGCATTGGGCAATCATTAATGGCATGATAGCTGACAAGAAGAAATGCCAGATTCTGCACGTAGGATGGTGTAATGCTGGACCCAAATATAAATTGGGAGAGGAGTGGCTGGAGAGCAGCCCTGCAGAAAGGGATCTGGGAATGCTGGTCAGCAGCAGGCTCAGTATAAGTCAGCAGTGAGCCCTGGCAGCCAAGAGGGCAAACCCCATCCTGGGGAGCATCAAACACAGTAGAAACAGCTGGTCAAAAGAGGCGATGATCCTGCTGTATTCAGTGCTGGTGTGGCCTTACCTTGAGTACTGTGTGCAGTTGTGGGCCCCACAACTTAAGAAGGATGTGAAAGTCCTTGAATGCATCCAGAGAAGGGCAACCAAGCTGGTGAAAGGGCTGGAAGGAATGTCCTATGAGGAGTGGCTGAAGACACTGGGTTTGTCTAGTTTGGATAAAAGGAGGCTGAGGGGTGACCTCATGGCTCTCCACAGCTTCCTGGGGAGGGGAAATGGAGAGGGAGGTGCTGAGCTCTTCTCCCTGGGATCCAGTGACAGGACACATGGGAATGGTTCAAAGCTGGAGCAGGGGAGGTTCAGACTTGACAGTAGGAAGCATTTCTTTACTGAGAAGGTGGTCAGACACTGGAACAGGCTTCCTAGAGAGGTGGTCGATGCCCCAAGCCTGTCACTGTTCAAGAGGCATTTGGACAATGCCCTTAATAACATGCTTTAACTTTTGGTCAGCCCTGAAGTGGTCAGGCAGTTGGACTGGATGATCATTGTCAGTCTTTTCCAACTGAAATAGTCTATTCTATTCAAATAGCAATCCATTGGCTCTAGACATGACAAACTTCTTGTATTACAAGTCTAACAAACGTTTATGATATACTTAAAGAAATATATGAGTTCATAGTCTGCTCCACAGAGCATATAAAGAAGTGTCATATTGGTTCTTTGAGGGATATTATAGCTAATATATATAAAGCTATTTCTTATTTTATAATTTCAGGACTTCTGCTTTTTGCTGTCTACCAGAGCTGGAGGATTAGGTATAAACTTAGCATCTGCTGACACTGTAGTTATATTTGATTCTGATTGGAATCCACAGAATGATCTGCAGGCGCAGGCTAGAGCTCATAGGATTGGACAGAAGAAACAGGTACACGCGCTTGTCTTTTAAGTACCAAACCTGAAGGAGGAATTCATTATGTTAGCCATAAGCTGTCTGTCTGGCCCATCACAGTCCTCATGTATTTTGAGAATAACTAATACTTGCTAAAAATATCTAAAAATGTTAGTATTCATGATTTGCCTTTTAAATTCTTTTAAGTCTCCCTATACAGAGAGAGCACAGCAGCTGTAGTATATGGATGGGTAGGAGAAGAGTTGCGGACTTATCCCATGTTCATTGGCATTGTATCATTCTAGAAAGTAACTGCTGTACTTCAGGCACATCCATTTTGCTTTGTTTAATACTCTTTAGTTCTCTTTGGGTTTCTTTCTTGCAGAATACTTCAAGTAGTAATGAGACATAACACATTTCCTTGTGGCCATGCTTGTGCTTAATCATAGAAGTTTAAAGAGGAGAAGCCTAAGAATTTCTTTTTTTTTTTTTTTAATAATTTCTATAGAGACTGTGATAACAGGATTGACTGGTTTCATTTATGCAATACTAGTTCAATAAGATTTAGAAGATTTGTAATCATGGCTAATATTTCTCCCTGTTGTTGCTCAAGGGGTTTTTGTTAACTTCATCTGAGTATTTTTTCATGGATAATTTGTGAGCAGGTAAATAAAACGTTTTTTGTAATATACATAGGTTAATATTTATCGGCTAGTCACAAAAGCATCAGTAGAAGAAGATATTCTTGAAAGAGCCAAGAAAAAGATGGTGTTAGATCATTTAGTAATTCAGAGAATGGACACTACGGGGAAAACTGTACTACATACAGGCTCTACTCCCTCCAGGTATATTTGTTTATTCTTTCATATTACCTTATGCTTACGTATACCTGACTATTTGAGTAGAAATGCAAGTCATTTCACTTGGTTAATAAAAGGCAAAAAATATGTGGTAAGGAGTTATGTAAGTAAAGACTGCAAAGTATATTGTCTGCGTCATTTTTTTTTTTACATATTAAAACTAGTTTTTATTTAAGACGAAAGGAAATTTGACTCATAGTTATAGTAAATTGAAACAGTTCATTAAGATAAAGTGTTTATCTGAAACTTTCTGTATTTCAGCTCAACACCTTTTAATAAGGAAGAGTTATCAGCAATTTTGAAGTTCGGTGCTGAGGAACTTTTTAAAGAACCTGAAGGGGAAGAAGAGGAGCCTCAGGTAAATGAAACAGTGCATCTACACTTGATGGACAGAGAAACATATGAGTTGTTTTGTTGTAAAGAGAAACTTCTGTTTCAGGAAATGGATATAGATGAAATCCTGAAGAGGGCTGAAACTCGAGAAAATGAACCAGGTCCACTGACTGTAGGAGATGAATTGCTTTCACAGTTCAAGGTATTGCTCTGTTTCCTCCCTCTCTTCTTAATTATACTTTCCTTTATAAATGCTATTTTTTGTTCTTCTTCACCTGTTTATCTTTCCTTCATTCTTACATCATTCACGCATCATGTGATGAGTGAGCAACTGGCTCATGGGTTGGGCAAAAAGGGTTATAGTGAATGGGGTGACATCAGACTGGCAACCTGTCACTAGTGGGGTTCCACAGGGCTCCATCTTAAGCCCTGTGCTCTTCAACATCTTCATAAATGACTTGAATACAGGACTTGAAGGGATACTAAGTAAATTTGCAGATGATAAAAAATTGGGAGGAGATGTTGACCCCCTCAAAGGCAGAGGCCCTGCAGAGAGACCTCAACAAATTAGAGAAATGGGCAATCACCAACCATATGAAGTTTAACAAGGGCAAGTGCCAGATTCTGCACTTGGGATGGAGCAACCCTGGATGTATGGACAGACTGGGGAATGAGCAGCTGGAAAGCAGTGCCACGGAAAGGGACCTGGGTGTCCTGGTCGACTGCAAGTTGAATATGAGTCAGCAGTGCCTTGGCAGGCAGGAGGGCCAACTGTGTCCTGGGGGAATCAGGCCCAGCATCGTCAGCCAGGCAAGGG
>VZTF01006024.1:5208-17468 GCA_013397755.1 Cnemophilus loriae
GGGGCCGCCCCCCGCCCCGCCGGGGCCCCGCGCTGCTGCCGCCGCCGCCTCCAGAACTGCCTCTACAACGTGCTGGAGCGGCCCCGCGGCTGGGCTTTCATCTACCACGTCTTCATGTGAGTACCGGGCACCGGGGGGGCCGCAGGGACTGGCCGCCCTCGGGGCTGCCCGGTGGGTCCCGGGGTGGCGGGGAGCGGGCGCGCAGCCGGGGAAGGAGCACCGGGGGTACCGGGAGTGACGCGGGGGTACCAGCGAGCCCTCCCCCGGGCTCCACCGGGAAGTTTCTCCACTGCGTTCGGCGCGGGGGACGCGCCGGTACCGCTCCCGACGCCGGTCCCGGGATCCGCCACCGAGGGGGAGCGAGTCCCGCGGCGGGTCCGTGGCAGCGGGTCCGGTGCGAGGAGCTGAGAGCGTCCCCGGGGATGGGACTCAACCTCCGGGGTGGCACAGAGCCCCTTCCCGGTGGCACCGCAGGGAGCCGCGTCACCGTCCCGCTCTGCCGCTGTCCCTGGCCGGGGTCTCTGAGCGTGGGAAGACCCTCAAGGGCAGGAGACCCGCGAGGGGTGACAGGTCTGGGTGGGACCGGGGACCCTCTGCTGTCCTGTACCTGTAGCAGTGCTGGGACAAGGCCGAATTGCCAGCCCAGAGGCGTGTCCGGGTGGGATGGGGACAGCGGGGGTGTTTTGTCCCTGCCGTACCCCGCGAGCTGCGCCCGTTCCTGGGTCACCGTTGATCCCCAGCACTGGAAATCCCTCTCCAAGGCCGGAGGGATGCTCCCGGAGCACACCTGCTCCTTCCCCTGCTCCGTGTGTTTTCCCAGGCGCTGCCCCAGCTTTCCTCGCTGGATCTGAGCATCCCACGGCTCTTGGCGTGCGGGCTCAGCTCGGGGCTCAGAACAGCTTCACCCCCTCGGGGTTGTTGCCTCGGGGGTGCTGTGACAGGGAGCTGGGGGGTCCCCAACACACCTGGAGGCTGCAGGGACATAGGGGGCTCCGTTCTGGGGGGTTGCGCCAAGCCAGGACCCAGCGGCACTGCTTGGGGACAATGCTGGGACATCACAGCTGCAGCCGTGAGGCAGAAGGTGTTTTCCGTCTCTGCCTTGCGTGTGCCAGGTGTGGGCACAGACCCTCTGTGAGGGCATGAGCCGAAATTTTGCCTCTTTCCCTCTCGCCTGGAGCGGTGCCGCGGGGCTGCGTCGTTTCTGGGGTGCGGGAGCCGGAGCTCGTTAAGAGGCAGGAAAATGGGTCTTGCCTAAGTTAGCACATCGAGCTGGCAGCGGGAATTTGTCACTGGATGAAAGGGCACCTGAGCTCCCCAGGGAGCCGGGACGCGAGCCTGGGGCCCATTTGTAACGACACCTCCACAGCGGGCTCCTGCCAGAATCCCTGCGTGGAAAATCCCACCCTGGGAAGAGCTTCTCCTGCAGGGAAAGGCAGCCAAACCCCCTGCCAGGGGAGGCAATCAGGATTTACGGCATGGGCACCCAGGGGATGTGGAAGAGATGTGCCCCCGCTCATCTCCCAGCTGGGATGTCCATCCCTGAGCGTCCTCCACCAGTTCTTCCTCCCAGTTTGAGCCTGTTTTGCCCCAAAAACAACCGCATGGGACAAGCGGCCCCCTTTGCAGAGCCCCCCAAGCCCCCCCAGTCCCTCCCCTGCCACCCCAGCGTGCCTGGCCCGCAGCTCCTGGGTGCTGGGCTTTGTTCCACAAGATGTGCAGCCGCCGGCAGCAGGAGCCAAACATCTCCAGCCTTTGCTGGGGAGGCTTTTTGTTCGCTTGCTCGCTTAATTTTAGGGCTGAGGCAGCTGCAGGGCAGAGTCCTGCCAGGGACCCCCCGAATCCTGTGGGAAGACGCCGCAGTGGGTGCAAGGTGCGGACATCTGTTCTGTGAAGCCTCTCCCGTAATGTTGCTCATTCCTGGCTTCTTCCAAGTTTTTTTGTTGTTTTTTTTTTTCCTTTCTCTCTCTCTCTCTCTCTCGCAGCAGATGGGAGCTGCGAAGCTGTTGCAGCGGCTCCGAAGTTCTCGCGGATGATTTGTGTGCCGCAATCCCTGGGTTTTAACAAAAGAGGAGGAAGGTGTTACCCCCTCCCCACCCCCCCTCCGAGGCTTGGGAGGGGATGGAGCCCTCGGCCCGATGTCGGGGCAGTGCTGGTGACAAGGACCTGTCCCCTGAGCCCCGGCTGCGCTGCCTCCCCCGAGCAGCCTGGCTCCGAGACAGGGCTGAAAACTGCTAAAATGGAAATACCCGCTGAGAAGTGACGCGCTTCCCTCCCGGAGCCGCCGAGCGGGGCCGAGCCCATCGCTTTTATTGAACAACTTCAGCCTCTTTCTGTCGGCGAATTGATCCCAAATCCTCTCCCAGGGCCTGCTCCGGGCTCAGTGGTTTGGTGGCTGCATCATTTCTGCAGCCCCCCCCCTTCCCGCCTGCTGGCACCTCAGCCCGGGGGGCTGGGGGGGCTTGGAGCCACTTTTGGGGTCTGACGGATGTCCCCAAACCCTCCCATGCTCCGGGAAGAGGGTGGTGTGGATATGGGAGCCCGTGAAGGTGCAAATCCAAGGTTCTGAGGTCTCGCCCGGCCCCTCCAGCCCCACGCTGACCGTGAAGAGAGGCGCTGGCCGGCCTCGCCAAGCAGTGCCTCGCCCGCTTGGAATGAGAATTCCCAGCCCTGGAGCTTACGGAGCAAATCCGGGAGGGAGCCCAGAGCATTAAGCGAGAGGCTTTAGAGCCAGGAGGTAAAATAAGAACTTCCTTTTTCCAATCTCCTCCTCGTTAGCCGGCGGGAAGGCTCTTCCCTGCTCCCGGCAAAGCTGCTGCGCGCTTGGCACGGGCACGGCTGCGTGTCCCGTGGGCAGGGGCTGCCCTGCCAGGGGGGCTCCTGCATCCTGGAGCTGCTCCACGCGGCTTTCCAGGTGTCTAATTCCAGCTATTCCCGCTGCCCACCGTGGCTCGTCGCTGCCCACCCGCCAGCCCCCCACATTCCCAGCGGCTCGCGGGGTCTGGGAGCTGGTGCCGATGGTTACGAAACGGCTGCTGGGTGCACCAGCAGCTCAGCTCAGCACTTTTCCCGGTCCTGGAGGAACACTTCCATCCAGAACACTTTAACCTGGAGCAGATTAGGGAAGACTGAGCCAGCAGCGCCAGGAACAACCGCAATCCCCCGCCTGGAGCAGCGTCCCCCGTGCCAGGCCGAGCTCCCTGCCCGCTGCTGTCGGGGTTTATTTCCCGTGTGGGACAGGAGGTTTTATTCCCCCTAAGGAGGCAGGGAGGGGACGGGAGCCTTGTCCCCGCTGGAGTTTGGTGTCGTTGCGGGGACCGAGGGGTGGCAGCTCCCGGCAGAGTCCCAGGGCAATCCTGGCACTGGGTGAGCGATGCCAGGCGCAGGCTCTCCCTGTCAGGACTGGGCTCCAGTGGGAAAGCCCGGCTGTTGTGGGGCGGTGGCAGTGGGATGTGTCCCCCTCCGGCCAGGGGTGTTGGCAGCCCGTCCTTCCCGGAGCGTCCCCCTGTGCCCGGCTCCTGCTCCAGAGGGGTGTGGAGGGCAGGATGGGGCTGTCACCCCCGCGGGGAAAACACTTCCCTGCCATGCTGGCAATGCCACCATGGTCAGTGCCCAGCCCTTGCCAGCACCCCCGGGGCAATTCCTAGGGCTGGAGCCCTGCGCGGTTTGCAGGAAAATCCCTCCAACCCTGCCCAGCGCTGACTCTCCACCGCCTTCTTGGAAAAAACTCTTGAATTTAACTCTTAAACCTCTCTTAAACTCTTCGATTTAACTCTCAACTCTTCCACCTTTTTGAATTTAGCTCATTTGAGGCTTTTAACTCGCTGTCACCAGTGTGTCACCCAGCTGGGGTGGTGGCATGGCCACGACCAGAGGGCAGGGGGCTGTGCCCTTCGAGCAGGGGCTGTGCCCCCAGGGCCTCCTTGCCTGGGGCTGAAACGGGAGCTGCTTCAGGGGCGATGCCAGCGGGAGGAGAAGCCGGCACAGCACTTTCCCCAGCCCGATGTGGTGTCACCAGGGCATAAAATTAAGCGACTTCGGCGCAACATGAAACGGTGCATTGATTTTTCCTTCTGGTTTTTTTCCTTTTCCCTTCTTCCCGCTCCCCCCGGCACAGGAGGTGCCAGTTTGGGTGCCCCAGTGTGGGGTGCAGGGGTGACGCTGGAGAGTTTTTGGTTATTTGCCCCCCCCCCCGGCAGTGATCCCAAACCTCCCCTCCACTCTTTGAGGGTCCCAGCTTTGGGGCGACTTCTCGGAGCCGCTCACGTCCCTGTTCCCCAAATGTCTCCACGCCCTGCGGACCCCCGGGTGCTGGAGGAGGGTGACAGCCCCGATCTTTCTCCTGGGGTGCATCGGAAAACACTCCGGTTCCTTCCCCCCCTCCAGCCCGTTCCTTGCCAGATGATCCAAGAGCAAAACTATCCCGGCTGCTCCGTGTGAGCGTCTTGGCACCGGCCGCAGGAGCCTTGTGACCGTGCTCCCCGTGGGCACGGCGGGGCCGGGGGGGGCTGGGTGCCACGGGGGTGCCGGGTGATGCCACCCGCAAGATCTGCCTCCCAAAGCACGAAGGTTTTGGGGCCACGGCCTTGCGTGCTCTGTGGGATGTCCCTGGGTGTCGCCCTGTGGGTGCTGCCATGGGGTGCAGGAGAGGCTCCGCATCCCAGCTCTGCTTCCAGCCTTCCTCAGGGCGCTGGGAACGTCCCGTCCTCCCTCATCCCTGCGTCTGGAGGGCTCTGGGAGCAGCACCCCCCTTCCCGCAGCGCTGATAACCGGGTCAGGGCCAGGCTCCGAGCGTGTGCCGGGCTTCGCGGTGCCTCTGCCGCGGCTCCTGGCTCCGGCTGCGCTCTCGCTGCCCGTGGGGAAACACTCGGAGCTTTTCTGCTTCTCTTCGGGGCGGCGTGGGACGCTCCGTGCCATGGTTACGGGCGCAAACAGGGCCGCTACAGCCCGGTTATTTATATCCCCCGGCCGCCTGCTCCACCTCTCCTGAAGGGCCGCGGGGCCGAGGGACGGGGATTTATGGGACACGCTGTTTATACAGCTGCAGACGGAGCTGAACCTCTCGGCGTGGGGAGCCTGGAGGGTGAAACACCATCCCCGTCCCCTCTGGAGCTGCGCTCGGGCAGTTTTGGTCCAAATCCCAAATTTCCAGCGGTGGCACAGCTGGAGGGTACGGCCTGGGCCCCGTGATGCCGCCAGGCTTGTCCAGGGGAGGGATCCGTGCCTTCCCAGAGCCCGTTCGCTCGCTCATCCCGCGGCTGAGCTGTTTATCCTGCGGCGCGTGGTGTTTTCCTTCCGCTGAGTTACCGCCGTGCTGGCACCGCCTGTGCCAATCCCGCGGCATTCCCGCGGGGCTCGGGCAAAGCGGGGACCGGGACAGCCCCGCCAGTGCCGCTGTCACCCCCGTGCCAACCCCAAGCTGGGGGACAAATCCTGTGAGGGCCGGGCTGTTCCATCCCCATCCTGCCCCACGAACTCCGAGGATCACGGTCTGTCAGCTCGTCCCAGGCTGTTTTGGGGTGCAGCCCCTTAGCCCAGGGGAGTTTGGGGGGCACCGGGAGCCAACTGGTGCCCGCCTGCCCATTCAGGGAGGCCGACTTGGCTCTGCTTCCCCTGAGCTCAGCAGCTTTCCCGGCTCACCTGCTCCTCGGCCGGCTCGGGCGGCAGCAGATGGCAAAGCCCACCCTAATGAAGATTAATTGAGATTTCGCCTTCCCCGCCGCGTTTTCATTATTGTTTTGGGGATGTTTCATTACTGCTGGGGCCGGGCGCTGCTCCTGCCGGGTGACAGCGGCCGCAGGGTCCTGTCCCCGTGTCCAGGCTGGCAGTGACATGTGCTGGAAAAGGCGGGGTGGCGGGGGGGGGTACCCCGCGGGGAGGGGGCTGGAGATGGGAATTCTATTCGGGAGAGGCGAAGCAGCGGCTCAGCCTCTGCTCCCTCCGTCCCCCGGGCTCCTGGAGCAGGGGAGTGAGGAAGCACTGAGGCTCCTGTCCCGCTCTCTCTGCCCCCTCCCCATTTCCCCGCCAGCATCCCTCGGTTCTTCAGCTCCTCTTGGTGAGTGGGAAGAGCAGCGAATCGGGATGGGAGCCTGGCACTGCCACCGCGCGGTGTTTGATGGAGGGGACGAGGGGGGATCCCCCCCTGGGTGCGGGGAGCGGCTGAGAGCAGCATTCCTGCCCGGGAGGGATGGGGGAATGCCGGTTCCTGGCTCCCCGCGCTGCCTTCAGGCATCTGACCCTTCCCTAAGCCGCTTAAGCGCTGCCGGCAGCCGGGACGGGGCGTTCGCCCAGGCTTTACAAGTTAATTCCTAGCAGGTGATGTGTTCCCAGAAAGTTCCTTTCCCAGCCAGCCCCGTGGGGCCTCTCATGGCCCGTATCCTTCCCCAAATCCTATGGGATGCCGCCTGCGAGGTTTCCCCACCCTGCTGGGGGCAGGTTTCCATCACGGCCGGCCCGCTGGGTGACCTGTGGGGCTCCAGAGTCAGGGCCACCCACACAGCAGGTCCCAGCGTGTGCCCAGGCACCGGGGACCCCCCTCCCTGCTCGCTGGATGAGGAGAGAGGCACAAATCTTCTGCGGGCTGGGAGATTTCTGCCTTCTCCTCCGCTTTGTGCTCCGCTGCCCGTGTAATTGCCTGCTAAATCCTGCTCGGATAATCTTTGTTGCTGATGGTGCACAAAGCTCAGAGCTCTGCCCTGGGCCTTGTTTTGCTCCTCAGCCCTGGGCCCGGCGCTCCCCGCCCGTGCCACGGCGGTGCCGCTGTTCCCAGTGGGGGTTAATTCCAGAACTGCTGCGCCGGAGGAAAAAACCCCAATTAATAATTCAGAGGGAGAAGGAGCCGGCTCCAACCTTCTGCCTTGCGGGTGGCGAGTGCCCGGGAGAGCAGCGTCGTCCTCTGCGGCGAGGGCAGGGTGGTGACAAGGCTGTGACACCCCTGGTCCCTTCATGGCTCCATCTCTCCCTTCTCCCTGCTCTGCATCCAGCCCTTCTCCCATTCCCAGGGGTTTTTTTTTGCTGTCAGTCCCACCTCCAGCAGCATTTTGGGGGAAGGGGACCCAGCTGTCCCCGTTAGGCTGTGCCACCCCTCATGCCAGGGCCAGGTTTGGGAGCCCCTGGCCCCACACGGGGCTGTGGGGTCGGTGGGGAGGGGTCCTGGATGGTCCCACTGAGGGCACAGAGCGTCGTCCCCTCTTTGCTGTGTACCCTGGTGCCCCCCCACTGGCACTGGGACAGTTGTGACGGTTTGTGTCACCCCTCCGATGGCCCGGGCAGCTGGTTCTGCCCCGAAATTTCACATCAACAACACGAGGAGATGGGAAAGTGCTCCCGAGCAGGCGCTGAGCCCCCCACACCCCCTTGGATCACCCCCGATGGCCCCTGGGCATTGCCACCATGAGAGCACAGCGCTGGGGGTGACATCAGTGCCACCAGCTCGAGGACAGGGTGCCAGGGCCACCACGGCTCAGCCAGGCCATGCCAGTGCCACCCAGCGCGGTGTGCCCGGAGCCCCGGGTGCCGTCACGGAGCCGCGGTGACGGAGCAGTGGCCCTTGGCTCGCCGTCACGTGGGCCGCTGGCACAAGCCCTCCGCTTTTCCTTTTTTAGAATCGCTGGATCAGGGGAAAAAAAATGTATTTTTGGAGGTTTCATTTGCTTCAGTTTCAGAGTCGACTTTCTTTTTTATTTATTTCATTTTATTTCATTTTTTTTTTTAATTCCCCTCCTTATTTTGAATGGGCCAAAGCCCCTTGTGCCTGAGCCCAGCGCTCTGGGAGGAGCAGCCTCAGAGCTGTTCCTGGGGAATTTTCCTCTGGGTTGGCACTTCCCAGGTAGTCCCCGTGTTGCTGGCAGGTCCCCACGGCGGCAGTGATGCTGGGGACAATCCGGAGGAGCTCTGGGCCCCTTCCTGCAGCACCAGAACCCTCCAGAGTGAGAGACCCCCCCGCCTCCCTCCCTGCCTTTAATTAAGAAGCTGCAGGGCTGCGGCAGAGCTGGCACCGAGCCCCACGGCTGCTCCTGGGCTCCCCAAAGGCTCCATGCCACCATCTAGGGGCAAAATGTGTCCCCAGTGGCTCAGCCGTGGCCGTGGAGGCCTTGGCTGGGGGGTTCAGGCTGCGAGTGGGGGGCAGCACTGTGGGCTGGGGTCCCCTGGCTGTCCCCGTGCCCCTACTGATGCTTTCCCCTTCCAGATTCCTCCTCGTCTTCAGCTGCCTGGTGCTGTCGGTCTTCTCCACCATCCAGGAGCACCAGAAATTGGCCAACGAGTGCCTCTTCATCCTGGTGAGTGATGCAGGAGCAGGGCTGGTGCTCGGATTTCCCCTCCCCGCTTTATATCCCAAAAAAATCGGGCGAGATCACGGACAGAACCCCGGTGACCCCATCCCCAGCCGGGATGTCGCCGATGATCCGATGGCACGTGGCGGGACGCCTGGCTGTGGGTGTCGCCATGGCTCGGGGTGGCCCAGCCCACCATTGTCCCTCCGTGCCGCGGGGGGAGGCATCAACCGCTGGAAAAGGCAGGGCACGAGGGGCTAAAAAAGGCAACTTTCCCCCAAACTGTCAGAAAGAGCTGACGCAGGGAGTTCTCCCGAGTGATGGAGACTAAATTGGGAAGGTCCTTGTGACTTTCCTGCGAGTAAGCAGAACGGGGGCTTGTTTGTGCGAGAGGTAGGAGGACAATGCTGACAGCGGAGGAAAAGGACCCAGCTCGGGGCGAGGCAGGAGAGCCGCGATTCTCAGACAGCCCCGGCGGCTGCGGCTCCCGTCTCACCGCCTTGATCCCCCCGGGATGGCTCCGGTGGCCTTGGGGGGACACCATGCACCGCGCTCAGCCCGATTCATTTTGCCCCCCTTCAAGCTGAGCCCCCTCACTCTACCCTGCCCCTGTCACCGCCTTTCCCCCATCTCCCCCCGGCAGGAATTCGTGATGATCGTGGTGTTCGGCATGGAATACATCATCCGCGTGTGGGCCGCCGGCTGCTGCTGCCGCTACCGCGGCTGGCGCGGCCGCTTCCGCTTCGCCAGGAAACCCTTCTGCGTGATAGGTACGGGGTGGGGTTCGGGCACGGCGGGATTTGGAGTAACCCGCGCGCCCCCTGAGCCTCGCTGCGCCCTCAGATTTCATCGTCTTCATCGCCTCGGTGGCCGTCATCGCCGCGGGCACGCAGGGCAACATCTTCGCCACGTCGGCGCTGCGCAGCATGCGCTTCCTGCAGATCCTGCGCATGGTGCGCATGGACCGCCGCGGCGGCACCTGGAAGCTGCTGGGCTCCGTGGTCTACGCCCACAGCAAGGTGAGAAAAAGCATCCAGGTCCATCCCCCGCCACGTGCCCGAGCGCGTGTGACCCGCCGTGCCCCGCAGGAGCTCATCACCGCCTGGTACATCGGCTTCCTGGTGCTCATCTTCGCCTCCTTCCTCGTGTACCTGGCGGAGAAAGACGCCAACGTCCAGTTCGCCACCTACGCCGACTCGCTGTGGTGGGGCACGGTAAGCTCGGCCCCCGCGGCCACCCAGGCCCCGGGAGGGGACCAGGAGGGTGGGACGGGGCCGTGGTGGGGGAGCGCCCTCCAGGCCCCCCGCTGCTGTGCCCCCGGGCAGGTGACCCTGACCACCATCGGCTACGGGGACAAGGCGCCGCAGACGTGGCTGGGCCGGATGCTAGCGGCCGGATTCGCCCTGCTCGGCATCTCCTTCTTCGCCCTGCCTGCCGTGAGTAGGGCGGGGAGAGGGTCCCCACTGCAAAAATAAGGAAAAAAAGGGGCAGAGCCGCCTCTGTGTGGGGCCCGGTCTGTGCCGGCACCCACGGCCCTGTCCCCTCCCGTCCCCAGGGGATCCTGGGCTCCGGCTTCGCCCTCAAAGTGCAGGAGCAGCATCGGCAGAAGCACTTTGAGAAGAGGCGGACTCCGGCGGCGAACCTGATCCAGGTAAGGCAGGGCTGGCGTGTCCCGCCCCAGCCCTTCCCGGGAACGCTCTGCTGTCCCCTCGTCTGCTCTGACCACAGCAAAGCAAACACCCGGCCCCGCATCCAGCACCGAGATCCTTTGGGTTGGGCGCTGCCTGTGGGGGCCGGGATGGATGGAGAGGTCCGGGGGGGTTCTCCCATCCCGATCGATCCCGATTCCCGGGAATCTCGCTCCCGTGCAGGCTGCCTGGCGCCTGTACTCCACGGATGTCAGCCGGGTGTACCTGACGGCCACGTGGTGTTACTACGACAGCCTCCTGCCCGCCTTCAGGTAGGCGGGAGGGGGTGAGGGCTGGGGGGCTCCCGCGGGTCCCTGTGGGGATGAACAGCCCGGGAAACCAGGAGGGACCTTGTGGAACCACCGGGGGCTCGGTGGGGTGAGCAGCACAGACACCTTCCCAGGATGGGAGCCTCCTTCATCCTCATCATCCTCACAGCACACAGCACCCATCCCATCCCCTCTCACCCCATCCATGGCCTTCCTCCAGCACCACAGCGAACAGGATGGTGCCTCGGGGACCCCACGGCTGTGGTGGTAGAGCTGCAGCCAGACAGGAGCTGGTTCCAGCTGTGGACCCAGCCGGACAGGGGGGGATCCAGTGGGAGCCCCACGTCCCGTTCCTGCAGCGTGTCCCTCCTGTGGCCCCTGGGATGTTGCCACTGTGGGTGGATCCAAGGCTCTCCAAAAGTTTTCCAGACTTCTCTTCCAGATCCCGAGGGTTTGCCACATCCCTGTGCCGCATCCCTGCCCTGCCTGCGTGTCCTGCCCTGCTCCGGCCGTGTGACGAATTCATCCTTCTGTCCCACCCTAAATTTTTCCGAAGGCAGGGCTCTAAACAGCCACAGCCCTGAGTCCCAGCTTCCCGAGCATCACCCCGGATCCTGGGAATCGCTGGGGGCTCTGCTGACCCTTCTGCCAGTTTTCCCTGCAGTGGAATTCAGACAGAGCCGGGTTTGATCCCTGCTGGATCTGAGCTTTCCCCTCCTGGCTGCTCCAGCAGCACCCAGGATCTGATGGTGACAGGTCCCTATGTCCCCACCCCGTCCATGTTTGTCCTTGCCTGATCCATCCCTCTCCCTTCCTTCTGTGGAATCCAGGAACCTTCCCCAGCCCCATCACCCTCAGTTAAGAAACCGCCTTTTGAACAAAAATGTTGATTTTTTTTTCTCGTTTTGCTCTGGTTTTGCTTTGCTTCACGCTCAGGAGGACCCGGCGCTGCTCAGCCTTGCTTTGCTCGTTTGGTTTGCTTGGGAAATTTTAATTTCTCCCCGTTTTTTATTTCACCCCGACCTCAGAGAGCTGGTCCTTATGTTTGAGCATTTGCACCGGGTTCGCAACGGAGGATTTAGGAATTCAGAGGTGAAAAAATGGCCCGACAGAGCCCCACCACCCTATCACTCCTTCACCCCCGCCCAGAAAAGCTTCAGCCCGGCCGTGTGTTCAGGGGAAAGGTAGGAGGGGGCAGCCCCCGTGTTCTCCCCCCTCTCTGCTCTGTCTCCTCCGCTCCTCTGTGCCCTCCTGCAATGTCACTGTCACTGCCAGGCCAGACCCCGAGCTGCCACCACCCCAAACTGGCCCCACTCCGCTCTCGGGCTGGGCATCCCTCCTGCTCCTCGTGCTGCTCCCAGCTCTATTCCAGCTCTATTCCAAGCAAATCCGGGGCAGATTTGATCCAGAGGGACACTCTGGGCTGTTGTACCTTCGTGGGGTCACCTTGCTGCCCTTTTTACGTGGCCGTGACCCCGGGATGTGGCAGGAAATCTCTTGGCAAGGGCAGCGGTGCCATCCCGGCGGGATGGAGCTGCGTGGCCGTGCCCCAGAGCCTGGGAAGGAGCAAATCCCAGAGCCTGGGAAGGAGCAAATCCCAGAGCCTGGGGCTGGGAAGGGCTCCCGGTGCCCATGAGGAGAGAAGAGAGAGGTTGAGGCTGCCCTGCTGCCGGTGGTGGCTGCCCTGCACCGTGTCCCTTGTCCCCTCTGCCTGAAGAGGAGATCCCAGCGTGCCACCACCGCTGGCCACCCCCCAGGACATCGAGCCAGGGTTGGGTGGGCAGAGGCCTCGTGCCTCAGTTTCCCCCCTGATGCCACATCAGCAGGGCTGAGGCTGCAGGTGTGGGGCTGAGCGGGACCCGCAGGTGAGTTGGGGGCTCGGGGGGCTCCTCCCTGGGCTCGGTGACCAACCAGGAACCGGCAGGGGAAGGACAGAACCCTCCCCGGGGGCCTGAGCCCTCCCATCCCCTCCGCGAGCATCACCTCTCATAACATCTCATCTTCTCTCTCTCCTCCCCTCTCCCGCTCACCCT
>VZTF01006024.1:55688-66299 GCA_013397755.1 Cnemophilus loriae
CAGGGCCCACAGCTCCTGACAGGGGTGCTCCAGCACAGCATTCCCACATTCTCGCCGGAGCTCTGGGTGTCCTGGGAGGTGACAAACCTACCTTTGGACCGGGGGGGCCGAGGGTGACCTGCGGAGACAGGAGAAAGGTGTCCCCCAAGGGCATGGTGGCTTCAAAAGGCAGCAGGAGAGCCCTGAGCCCGCCATGGTCCCCATCCTGCCAACACCCTGTCCCCAAGTGCCACCATGGGGCGTGAGGGGTCCCAAACACCAACCACCCCCCTGCCATCCCCCCAACACCCCAGCCAGCGCTTGCTGTAGGAATGGGGCCACATGTGGAAAGGATCAGGGCCCTTCCAGATGTTGCAAGGCCCTGGGCCAGGCAGAGCTGTGGGGTTGTGGGGGCTTGGTGACAGCACCCCGCTGGCTTTTGCCACCCCCAGCTCACAGCCCAGCCTGGCCAGCTCGGGGTGCCGCACTCACATTTCCTGATGCCATCTGGGGCGAGCAGGGAGGGCACTGGAAGAGACAGGGATGGAAGCTTGGAGTGGATTCACGCACTGCCCGCAGCACCCCAAACCCCGCAGCACCCCAAACCCCACAGCCACTCCCCCGCCTCCCTGGGCACCCCACACCCCCAGCAGCATCTCCCCCCACAGCCCTGGAGCGCCCTGGGCACAGGGAATTCCTGGATGGAGAAGGGAAAAGCTGCCCTGTTTCCTCCCTGGGGAGGTGCTGAGGTGCTGGCCTGGCTCTCCCTGCAGATTTGTGGCTTGACCGCGGCTCTGCCGGGCCAAACCAGCCTCTCCAGGCTGCTCCCACGGGACTGGGGACAGGCAGAATGTGGCTGTGTCCCCATGGCCTCCAGCCTCCAGCCCTGATCTACACCCCTGGCAGGATCCCACCCCCGGGACACAGCAATGAATCCCTGTGGTGGGATGAGGGATCCCAGAGACGCTCAGGGATGAGGAACAGGAGCGCTGGAGACATTTCCCAGCTCTGGCAACGCTCCGGAGACGCTCGGAAGGAACAAAGAGGCCCTTGGCCATAGCTGGGATCGCTCCAGCAGCAGCAGAGTGAGTGGGGCCTCAATTCCTGCTCGGGGGAGCAGAGCAGCTGCTCTTCCCGGCGTCCCTGCAGCACTGGAAGGAGCAGGGAGTTCCCAAATGTGGAAGGGACAGAGCCAGCCAGGGTCTGGGACAGTGGGTGGCACCCTGGGATGGCACTGGAAAGGGAGAGGGGCTGGGGGTGCCAGGACCGGGACAGCTGGGCTGGGACACCCTCACCTTCTCCTTGGGATCGTCCCTCAGGCTGGTCCTGCCCGAGGTTCTCCCCGGCTCCTGTGGGGAGGGAAGAGCACGTGGGTGGTACCTGCCTGGATTATCCCACCCCTGGCTGCTCCCTGTCCATGCATCCCAGGTTATCCTGCCCGGGCACCCACGGACGAGGCAGCGGTGGGACCGCAGGAGCCCTCCCCTCCCTCATTCCCTCTGGTCACCAACACCTCCCTCCCGAGCCTCGCACTGCGTGGAAAAAGTGAGGCAGGATTTTCCAGGGGCTGGATCAACGTGGATCCCCCGGGTACTCGGTGGGGCTGTTGAGCTGCTGCCCACCCCGCAGGACCAGGAATGGGATGGGGACAGGGTTGGGATGGAGTCGGGGCCAGGGATGGGGACCGGGATGAGGACGGACATGGGGACAAGGACTGGGATGGGCCCAGGATGGGCCCAGGGATGGGGATGGGGTCCGGGCCGGGGANGCGGCTCCTCCAGGCAGAAGCAGCGGGTGAACACCCGGCCCTCGGGCTGCGGCACCATCTCGATGAGGTTGCTGCTCTGCATCAGCTCCGCTTGCCGGCGGGTCTTGGGGGCTTCCGTCTGGCACTGCAGGGAGACAGCGGGGTGGTGGTGGGGCTGCCGAGGGACAGCCGGGGCCGTGGGGACAGGCAGCACAAGCAGGTGACACACAGGTGACAGACCTGCCCTCACCGCGCCTCAGTGGGGAAAACCCTGAGCGTGCACAGGGCAATTCCAGGCTCCAGCCGGGATTGGGGTGGGGGCTCAGGGGCACTCAGGGGCACTCACCCCGCTGGCCGAGATCTCACAGCACCCCTCCTGCCTGGCCAGCTCGGCGTCACAGTAGATCTGGGCTTGCTGGATGTCAAACTGCAGCGGGATGCGGGTGGCGGGTCAGGGCTGGCCCTGGCGCTGCGGACGGAGCTGCCCTCGCCCCCCGGGCACTCACCCGGACCGGGGTGCCACGCACGGCGTCCAGCCCCAGGAAGGTGTTGCCCTCCGGGGCCAGTGCCTGCCGCGGTGCCAGCGGCTTGGAGGAGATGGAGGTGCAGTCCAGGTGCACGGACACGGCGTGGCCCTGCACGGCCACCACCACCTTGTGCCATCGCCCGTCGAACAGGGACGCCACAGCCTTGCCCGCGAAGACGGCACTGACGAAGGTGGCCCCCGGCGCCCTGGCCTGGAACTCCAGGCTTTTCTCAGGGCCGTGCACGGACAGGGAGAGCTGGGCACAGAGGGGACAGCGCCGCGCTCAGGGATGGCTCCCGGCTGTCCCCTGGCGCGTCCCACCGCATTCCCGGGATGTACCTGGGGGTATCCCTGCCGGTCGGTGACCTGGAAGAGGTACCAGTGCTCCCCGGTGCTGTTCTTCTTCAGCAGCAAGGTGAGGACCAGGGTGAAGGTGGGGGGCAGCCCCCGGGGGAACACCTGCCTGTGGGGACAGGTGTCGGGGTGGCCGGACCTTGCGGGGCGCTCTGGGGACGGAGTTGGCACCAAAGCTGGTGGCACCCATCCCTAGGGCACTTGCAAGTGGCAGCATCACCCCAACAAGCCACCGTGGGTCCTGCCGGGGTCTGTCCCCACCGGTGGCACCCCAGGTGCCATCGGGTTGGATTCAGCCCCACTCTCCTGCCCCACACTGTGCACCCCAAAGATGCCCCTGCTGAGGCGGCTGCAGTGCCGAGGGCCATGCTCTTATCCCAAAATTTTGTCCCTGGGAAGCCAGGAAATGCATCCATCATCCCCCAGGCAGCTATGGCAGCCTTTCCCCAGCTCGCCCACAGCCCATTAAACCACTGGAAATATTTGCTCCGGGCTCTGCTTCGCTCCCAGCCTTGGCTCCAAACCTGTGACTTTCCAAGCCACTATTCTGGAGCTGGACTAAGGGACGGGGACTGGGACAAGGCCAGCAGTCCCCTCTGCTCTCCGTGGGGCACGCGGACACCCTGACTGGGCACTGAGGTGGGTGGGCACCCACAGGAGTTCACAGCCTGTGTACCAGGGCTGTCCCCATGTCCAGACTCCCCAAGGCTGGATCTGGGATGCCACAAGCCCCCGGCCAACAGCAACACCAGCCTGGAGCATCCGCCATCCATCCCGAAGCCATCCCAGGATTTGGCTGCCCAGGCTGGATCTCCTCGCCCTCCGCAGAGCCCCATGCCCGGCACAGCTCTGTGCCAGCCCCGGGGCGATGTGGGGACAAACCGCAGCCGTTTCCTGCAGGAACAGCTCCCGCGGACGTGGAGCTGCTCCCACCTTGCCACGCTGCAGCGTCCCTGCCAGCCCTGGCACTGTGGGCACCGGAGACAGATGGGACAAGGGCCAGTCCCCGTGTGCCCCCCCAGCAGCCCCACACACACCCAGCAGTGCCTGCTCGGAGCTGAGCAGCCTCTGGAGCTCATCTGGACCCTGCAGGGGCCTGCCAAGAGCAACCACAGAGCAGCCACAGAGCCCTGCTTGCTCAAGGTTTGGCCACCACCCAGCGGAGCCGTGGCAGCCCGGGATTTACTTTCGAGGAGGAAGGTGTTCAGGCAGTCCTGGGGTCCCCTGTGTCCCCACGGGTGGCACGGAGCTGCCTGGCATCCCTGGCACGAGCCAAGGGCAAAGCCCACCCAGCTTCACCCGGACCCCAACCTTACAACACACGAGGATGGTGCCTGGAGGAGCTTTGGGTCACCTGAGGGTCACCCAGGGCCACCCCACGGGTCACCCAAAGCCACCTCATGGGTCACCCAGGGCCACTCACTGCGTGGGCTGGACCAGGGGCACGGTGCCCAGGCGCAGCACTGTCGGCCCCCGGGGGTTGCGGATCTTCTTGATGGACGAGATCTTCAGCAGGTCGAACCTTTTAATCAGGTTAAAACCTGCAGGACAGAGCGGGGGACATGGCACCTGGCCCTGGGACAGGTGACAGTCCCCAGGCAGGGCACAGAGCCCATCCCGGGGGTAAGGGGACCCCGTCTGCATGGCGAGAGGGTCTTTCCTTACCCGTGACATTCTCATACTTGTCCCCAACCAGATCCTCGTCCCAGAGCTGCGGGCACAGCTCCCCTGCGAGGCAAACCAGCACATCAATGTCACTGCAGTGTCCCCAGGCACGGTGAGACAAGCAGGGTGGGACCACACAGAGCTCCCCAAGCCCCGGAGGATCTCGGGGTGCTGCCAGGAGCTGGCCCCAGCCCCCCGAGGCAGCACAGACCAAGCAAACCCCACTCCCACAGCAGCGCTGGCTCCCGGGAGCTGGGACGAGTGAGGCTGGAAAGCTCCAGGAGCGGTTTGGAGGGGACGGAGCTGGCCCTGCTGCCTCCCACAGGTGAAATGCTTTTCCCAGCTCCGGCGTGTTTTTCCTGCAGACAGCCCCGCGGCTGGAATCAGCATCGAGAGGCTCGGACGGGTGCCAGGGACACCCACAGTGCCATCGAGAGCTGTCCGTTCCTGTCCCATGCCGGTGACAGCTCAGAGCTGGCGGCCCTCGGGGACAGGCGTGAGGGTGCAGCCGGAGGCTGAGGCGCAGGAAATGCCGTGTCAGGCGCGGTCACGGGGGTGCTGCTGCTGTTTGCGGGGATAAATCACGGCTCCGGCAGCACAGATCCACCTCCAGATGCGCCAGATGTTGGGAGGTGCGAGATAAAGGAGTAAACAAGGGGGTAGGGAGAGAGGGATTTGTTTTGTCTTCATGCAAAACCGGTCCTGGAGCAGGGGTGGGCACCAGCGATTCTCCCACCTCTTCCTTGGATGTTCCTGGGGGGTCTCTGAGCCCCCCAGCCCCTGCCCACCTCTGCCTGAGAGCCTGGCACTGCCGTGGCTAGTCCCCCAGGCCGACCACAGGGCTGGCAGTGGTGTGGGTACATGCCCTGGCCCTGGGGACCCTCGACACAGCCACAGCAGTGAGGGTTGTGAATGTCACAGCCGGGGGCACAGTCCCCCCCCCGCCGGCGCTGACATCACCCTCAGCAGGGCAGGGGACACAAAGCAGAGCATAAATCACCCCAGCGCGATCCCTCTGAAGCCTCTCCCAGCCCTGTTGCTGATCCCAAGGGAAAATCTCGCCTGTCCAACCCTCTGGCCCTCAGGAAAGGCCAGGACACGGGAGGCCACGGCGTGCCGGGCAGCAGGAGGGGGTGCCAGTGACAGGGGGCAAACCCGGGCCCCCCGGGCTGAGCCACCGCTCCACCCCCACCGAGCCTGATGCAACCACGGCGTGGCTTCCAGCGGCTCCTCCCCTGGAGCCCGGAGCTCATCCCACGCGCAGACCGGGGACACCCCGGCAGAGCTGGGCTCGGCCATCGTCCCCCTGTCCCCAGCTGCTCGTGGACACCCCCCAGCCCTGCACCGTGGTGTGGATCATGTCCAAACCTCTTCGTGACTCGCAGCTGGAGGCCAAACCTCCCTCGGGAGCTCTGTGCATCCTCACCGCTGCCCGGAGCGGTCCTGGCTCACCTGCCCCGCCCGCTCCCGCCTGGACCTGGCTCCACACGCGCTGCCGGACGCCGCTGCCTTGGCTGCCAGCTGGCACCGACTGTCCCCTGGCCGAAGAGTGGCCAAGCCCCATCCCTCCCTGGTGGCCAAGGCTGTGGGGGCGGTGTCGGGGTGTCCCGGGCCGGCTCCCCGCAGCCGGGCTCGCTCGGCTCGGCTCTGCCTGGCCCCCTGCCCTCACGGGATGCTGAGCAAAGCCCCGGTGCTCAGTCCGCAGCCACCGCTCCAGTCCTGGCACGTGGGGACCTGGCACAGCTCACGGTGACGCCAGCCACCTCTGTATTGTCATCCCTGGGTCTCACGCAGCTGTTTCCTCCTCTCCCGAGGAGCAGGCAAGGACAAAGGTGGCTCCCAAGCCCTCGCTCCCGGTTGTCCTTACCTTCTGCTGGCGGCGGCTCCTTCCCCTGGCAGGCGCTGATGAGTCCGGCGAGCGCCAGGGCCCAGAGACCTCTCATGGTGCCCTTGGCAGAGGCTCAGGGCCCGCACGGCTGCCTGCAAGAGACAGACCCTGGGCAGCAGCGTGATGGGCACGTGGTGGCCACCAGCACATGGTGGGCAGCGGCCCATGAGGTTGCCCAGCAAAAACCACCAGCATGGAGTGGCCCTGACATCCTGGCCATGGCTCGGTGACGTTTTGGGCAGTCAGTGTGGCCCCCGTCCATCTGCTCCACACCCACCCCAAGCCTCAGCATCCCGGCATCCCTGGGTGTCAAACCCGGATTGACTCCAAACATCCGGAAATGCAATGACTGAGGTTCCCCAGAGTGGAACCGGGAACCTCCTGCGTGCACCCACCCGGGAAGGTCTCCCTGCCTCCTGTTTTACCTCCCGTTCCCGCGTGGACCGCGGGGTGTCCCTGCAGGTCACCCCGACCTGGCCTCCCTCCTGCTTCCTGCCACGAGGCAGGCTCGGGCTGCAGGCGGGGAGCCGGGACAGTGCGGACACGCTCGGTTCCAGGGGCTGCTGCCAGAGCGGGACGTGCATGCCTGTTCTTCATGCCACGCACAGAACCCGGGACCCCCGGGAGCGGCGCCACCTCTGCCCTGCCTGCTCGGGGCTCCCTCGCACCCCCAGCTCCTCCCAGACTCCCAGGCCCCCTGTCCCGAACCACAACCCCTTCAGCGGTTGTCGCCTCTGGTGCCACCCGGCTCCCCTGGCCTGGCACTGCCTGCACCCACCCCTGCTCCCACCCCTGCACCCCCACGNCACCACCCCCCCAACCCGGGGGGGGCCCGGTCCGCCGCCCGCCTTCGCATCCCCGCCCTTCTCCTCTTCCTCCTCCTCTACCCCCGGGCGCCTCCTCCGGCAGCGCCTTCCCTCCCTTCCCCACCCGCTTTGCTCCCCTCCGAGGCCTGAACTCCCGCCGAGAAGAGGGGAACCCCAACCCCGGGGGTGGGGTGTAACCCATTCCCTGGCTGCCATCCCTGTGGGGCGGCTCTCTCTCCTCAGGGGCACGGAGGGGACCTTGGTGCTGGCACCGGTGGTGGCATCGCTGGCCAGAATGTCTGTCCCTGCAGGAGGAGGGCGTCCCTCAAGGATGCCCCTCCACTGGCACGACCCCAGGAGCAGCTCCGGGCAGGCCCCGAGGCACCGGGGCAGCCAGCCCGCTGCGTGACACGGAGCTGGTGTCCCCTCCCTGCGCCTTGGGGTGGCTTGGGGACAGCCTGGCTCAGGGCGAGGTGCCCGGGGTCAGAGCGCTGAGACGGGATCCGCGCCACCACCTCTGCCGCTGGCACCGCTGCTGCTCCCACGTCCCCAGCAGCAGCAGCGGGAGCTCAGAGCTGCTGATTTCGCAGAGCCCTGCCAAGCCCTGCAGGGATCCGGCGCCCATCCCGGCTCCCAGCGCCCCCGCGCAGCACCCAGCCCCGCGCCGCTGGGACGTGCCAGCCTGGAATGCTGCCCCGGGGCCTGGCTGCCCGGCTCTGCTCCATCCTCCCGTTCCCATGCGTGCCAGGCTGCCCTAATTCCCCCAAAACAGGCAGGGAACGAGGGCAGCACGTGCGAGTTTGGGTCTGGGGGATGCAAAGCATCCGCTGGCATCTCCATCGCTGCATCCCAGTGCTGGGTTGGCACAGGACCCTCAGGATGGCACAGCTGCGTCTTCTCCCAAATTGTGATGGATCTATTCGGGCTGCAGCTTTTCAGACGTGTGAGGGATGCGTGGATCTCCATAAACTCGCTAATTAACAACTGCTGGTTAGGCAGAGGCAGTAAATAAGCTGTCGTGGGCAGCCCCAGCGGCTCGGCTCCGCCAGTCTCGGCGACGTGGTGACAACGCTCCCGCGAGGTGCCTGCTGCGGTAATTAAGGGTAATTAAAGCAAGTGGGAATGAAAACGCAGCGAAACTTTTCTCGTTCCTGCGTTTGGGGTGTTTGTTCACCTCGAGGTGTTCTTTGTTTGGGGCCACCCAGCAGCAATGAACCCGGGGCGGGAGCGCTGCTGGGGGTTTGTGTGTCCTGTGGGTGGGGGGCACGGCCCCAAAACTGGCCTCACATCCCACCCCCACCCCACAGCAGAGCAGGGATGCAGGGCAGCCTCATCCCATCCTATCCAGCTCCCAGGATCCTCAGTTCATCCACAAAACACTTTGGAGGGATCACAGTTGAGGCACCATTCCCGTGCCTCAGTTTCCCTCACCTCCCAGGGTGCTCCCCTGGGTTGGTTGTCCCCAACCCAGCGGCACAAAACGACCCCGACAACCCCAAGGGTGGCAGCAGCGTGGAAAACTCTGCTCGGCGCAGCTCCTGCTTCCCGTTGCTGTTCCAAGGCACGGGATCGGCATTTCCAGAGGGGAAAAGAAGCTGGATCCCGCCTCCCCAGAACTCCGGCTTGGAGCGGCGCCGAGCGGGGGGATGGAAAGCAGGATCCTGGAGCCCCTGCCCACCATCCCAGCATGGAAAAAGCAGAGGCACGCTGTGCTTCCAAGAAACTGCCGCGCCGCCTGCCAAGAAACACGAGCCGGAGCAGAGCCCGACAATTTTCGGGCCAGAGATAATTTTGCCTCCGAGCCCGAAGCGTCACCGCGGTGGTTGCGTTACCCTGGGGCTCCCCACTTCCCACACCGAGCTCAGTCGCCCCTCCCCCAAAGGCTCCCCAAATCCAGGGAATGAGGGCTGGGATGACGCCGTCAGGATGACCACGTTGGCTCGCAGGCGGCTGCCGGCCTGGACGAGGCACAGGAGGGAATTCCTGCGGCGAGGATTTCAGCGGTTCAGCATTAATTTCTGCACCAATCCAGGCACAATTCCCTCCCCTCCCCTAATTCCAGTCGGGAAGGAAAGTGCCTGCAGGAATTCTTTCCAGCTTCGCTGGGCCGTTTGTATCCGCGGTGCTAGAACAGCACTTTTGCCTCTTTTTGGAGAAATTTCTTTCCCGGAGAGCGGAGGGCGAAGCTCCGGGGAGCTCCCGTCCCCCCGCGGCCGCGCAGCCTCAGAGCCGCTTCTCCATCATTTCCGGCCCCCAAACTGCACATTTTTGGCGCTGGGGGGACACAGCCTGGCTCCGACGGGAGCTGCAGATGGGAAATGGCTCCAGAGCTCTGGGATCTGCTCTGTCCCACCCTGTACCCCCCGTCCCGCAGGACTGGGGGCTGTCCCCTGTCCCGTTATGCTGGGACACACCACGAGCCTGTGCCTCTCGCCCGGGCTCGGTTCCCTCGCCCCATCTGGCGTCTCATGAGTAATAAAAGCTGCTAATTGCCAACAGATGCCCCAGGAAACCCTGACGCTGCCTCTCGCGGCTGTGTTTGGCTGGGAAGGAGAGGAGGAGAGCTGGAGCAGGCCCCGGATCCCCCAAAGCAGGGGGCGGGGGGATCCCAGAGCGCGGCGAGGGTGAGCCAGAGGCTGTGCCTGCCTTCATCAGCAGAATTAGGGACCAGCGGGGGGACGCCCTCAGGGAGGGGATGGTGCCCCTGACCCGCACCCTCCATGGGGGTGGGAGCCACGGCAGCCCCACGGCTGTGCCAGGACCTGTCACCCACTGTCCCGTCCCCCCAGCATGGGCATCCAAAGCCCTCGTGCTCGTGCCAGCCCCTTCCCCGTGCACAAGTGCAGCTGGATCCCCCCTAGGAGGTGGCAGTGGAATAATTTGGCTCCTTCCATCCCCTTCTCTTCACTCCCATCACCGCATTGAAACCCTCAGTCAGCTTCTTCCCGCACCCCAAACCTGAACTGGGCGCTGCTGGGATGAACTGGGTTATGAAATTGGTGCTTCCATCTTAACTGGACCACCCTGGGGGCTGGGGAGAGACCCCCCCCCCCCACCGACTCCAAGGGTCACATCCTGCCCCAGTGTGCCGGCACAGGGGCGTTGGGGCTGGGAGCAGCATCTCCTGTCCCATCCCGTGGTCCAAACTGGGCAGCGGCCATCAGCCCAAAGTGGGCAGCGTCCTTTGCTCTTTCCAATCCTGTCCTGTCCAAGGGAAGCCCTCAGGAAGCTCAGGAGGATTTTCCCGGAGGGAAGGAATAGCTGTGACCAGGATCTGCTCCCACCATGGCACAGCCGCGGCACTCACGGCGGGAGGGTTTTGGTGCCAGGATCCACATCATGGATCTAAATCTCCCATCCCAGATGTGCTGAGAGCCACCGGGCAGAGATGTCCTCTCCTCCAGCACCACTTTCTCCTGCTCCGGGCATTCCCACCCACAGCTTCTGGTCCTACTGCCCCCGCTCCATCTCTGGAGGCCTCATCCCGCAGCTCTGGATCCCGGGATGCTCCGGCAGCTCTGGGCAGCCCACTCGGAGCAGCTCCATGCGGCGATTGCCTCCGAAGTTCCTAATTTGCTCACAGATTAATTACTATATAATTACTGCTCCCGGCTCCTCTGATCAGATGCTCATTTGCAGCGCGTGG
>VZTF01006024.1:72375-93232 GCA_013397755.1 Cnemophilus loriae
CACACATCTCGTGTCCTCAGCCGGCTCGTGGCTGGCCCCGCCGTGTCCCCTACCAGGTCTCTGGGCAGCTGGGCAAGGACGGCGAAGGTGGCGAGCTGGCGGCACTGGCATTTGGTGTGCGCCGGGAGGGTCTCCAGGGTTTGGCAGCTCTCCGTGTCCCAGTTTCCCAAGCCAGCATCTCTGATTAATGGGAAGAGAGCGAGGGAGAGCAATTTGAAATGATCAAACACACGCAGCCCCTCGCGCCTCTCCAGAGTTAACCCGTTCCTGGCCCTGCCTGGAGGGAGACACGGCAGGGGCACTGCCAGGGGACCCCCCGAGCCCGGGGAGGGAGTGAAGGCATCCGTGCCCCGGGCTGATCCTGCTGGGAGCAGTGCAGCGCAAGGGATTCGGGTTTAATCATCCCACACGGGTTTGGGTGGGGAGGGGGAAGAAACACCACGGAAAGGGGCGGGGGCAGTGCCAGGACAGGCGGGAACAGCCTCAAGAGCCCTCTGTCACCCGTGTCCCCTCGCAGGTGGGTGATGATTCCCTCTCTCCATGGTGACCCTTCCTTCCATGGCGACCCTCCTTCCTTGGGGTCCCTTCCCTCCACGGGGTCCCTTTGCTCCATGAGGTCCCTTCCCTCCATGGGGTCCTCTCCCACCACGGGGATCCCCCATTATGGGCCACCCCCTGCTATAGGGACTCCTCTGCCATGGGGACACCTCTCGCCCTTGGGGACCCTCCTGTATGGGCACCCCTCCGGTTATAGGGACCCCTCCACCACGGGGACCCCCCCGGTGAGGGAGCAGAGAGCGGGGGCGTCACTGCCGTGCTCAGGGAGAGCAGCCACAGCTCCCAGCACGTCAGGAAAACCGGGAACTGGGTCTGTGGGACAGCTGGGGACTGTCCCCGGGGCCGGGCTGAGACCTGCCACGCTCATCACAAGCCAGCTCCTCCCCACGGGTTTGGGGGATGAACTGGAACCAGTGACCCCCTGCCCGCGGGTACCTGGGCAGGGGGGCGGGCAGTGCCCTCCCCCACCCCGCAGCGCTGCCCGCCCCCCTTCCTGCCCTACTTTCCCTCATTCCTGCCAGCACTAACAAATCACATCTGGCAGCCTGGCGCGGGCGGCCCCGCGGCTCCGGGGCCACATCGATCCCGTGGGAGCTCAATTCACCCGTGCCGGTGGGGCTGGGATACGGGAAAGGATGGTCCCAGCTCCGTGTCCCTGCTTCCCATTCCTGCTCTCCCATCCCTGCTCTCCCATCCCTGCTCCCACCCCTGCTCCCTGTTCCTGTGCCCCATCCCTGTTCCCTTCCCTGCTCCCATCCCTGTTCCCATCCCTGCTCCCTGTCCCCGCTCCCATTCCCACTCCCCCTCCCAGCAGCCCCCCGGCACTGCCAGCCCCTCCCTGTCACCCGGGTGTCCCTGTGTCCCTGTGCCCCTGCCCCTCACTCACGTCCTCGAGTAGTCCCAGGTGACACACTGCGGGTGGGACGTGCCCTGTGGACACAGGGACAGGTTAGAGCTCCCCCCAGACCTGTCCCCACCCCACGAGGGGATGTGGCCCTTGGGGACATTCCCTGGGTGTCCCAGGGCTGGCATGTCCCTACCATGGGCACAGACACCAGGCCACGAGCTGGGAGTGCTGGTCCCTGCCCAGCTCCCAGTGCCTGCAGGTGACAGGGCTGATGGGACCCACACAGGACTGGGAGGTGACACAGGGATGGGACAGCGGGGTGACACACCGATGGCGTGGGAGGGGAAGGGGACACTCATGGTGGTGATGAAGGAACTCGATGACAGGAGGGCTGATGATGAGGAAGGGCAACGCATCGTGGGAGGGGACACTCACGAAGGCAATGTGGGACAGGGACACTTTGGATGACATAGAGGGGAACACTCACAGTGACGTGGGAGGGGGACACTTTCAGTGATGATGAGGGACAGGAACAGTCACGATGTGGAAAGGGGGACACAGGCTGATGACATGGGGAGGGGGACACTCACACTGATGACATTGGAGGGGGACACTTACGTTGATGTCATGGGAGGAGGACACTCACCTTGGTGATGTGGGAAGGGACATTCACGGTGCCATGGGAAAGGGACACTCACACTGGTGACATGGGAAGGGGGACATTCATGTTGGTGATATGGGGAGGGGACATTCACATTGATGATGTGGGAAGGGACATTCACAGTGCCATGGGAGAGGGACACGCACATTGGTGCCGTGGGACACATTGATGACATTGGAAGGGACATTCCTGATGCCAAAGGAGGGGACACTCACGTTGATGATGTGGGACAGCTCCACCAGCACGAGCGGCTCCGCGGGCCGGGTCGGCGGGCGCACCGTCACCGTCAGCACCTTGGAGGTGACGGCCAGGGGGCTCCTGCGGGGAGGGACACGGGCTGTGACAGGCCGGGGGACAGCGGGGGACACCGCGGGCGGCGCCACTCACCTGGGCGGGGGCAGGATGAGCCCCAGCGTGCGGTACAGCACCGCCCCGATGACGAAGTGCGATGACTCCTCGGCTTCTGCAGAGAGAGCCACAGGCTCGGTGACGCGCGGGAGGGGGCGCGCAGGGCACGCGCGGGGCCGCCAGATGTGCGCCCAGATGTGCGTCGGCACACACGCACACGCAGCCCCAGAGCACGCCTGGTCACCTGCACACGCCCAGGGATGCAGCTCACGGGCGTGTCAATGTGAGCCAGATGTGAGCCCACATCTGCACCAGGTGTGCACTCCCGTGTGCGCGCGCATGCACGCCTCCAGATGTGCACGCTCACGCACGTGGGCGCTTCCAGATGTGCGCTCACATGTGCAGGCTCACACCTGTGCGCACGCGTGCACACCTCCAGATGTGCAGGCCCACACGCGTGTGCTCTCTCCCAGATGTGCAGGAGCACGTGCACGTTCTCACCTGTGCGCACACCTGCACACTCCCAGATGTGCACACACCTGGGCACTCCTGCTCACCTGCCGAGGCGAGGCTCAGCACCTCCCTGGGGATGAAGAGCTTGTCCTCGGAGCTGCGGGCCCAGTCCTTCATCCCCCGCCGCCCCTTCATGGGGAAGTTGATGTCGCTGGACACGGCGGACACGGGCTCCCGCTGGATGCTGGTCACTGCCGGGGGACACGGGTGTCACCTCCCGCTCCTGCATCCCCTCAGGTCCCCACGCCCGCCCTGCTCCTCACCCAGGTTGTCTGTGACAATGAGGGAGCTCTGGAAAGCCTTCAACGCGTTCCCGACCAGGTGGATGAAGTCCTCCACCACCTTCATCAGGTGCACAGAGCCGGGAGAGACCTGCGGGAGACGGGAGCAGCTCCGGAGACACCGGGATGCGCCACCGCGGTGGGGACACCCCCGCGGTGGGGACGCCCCCGTGGTGGGGACATCCTGGCTGCCACCATCCCCCTGTGCCACTCACCTGCTGAGCATCCTCCCACTTGTCGCGGTTCTCCGCATCCACCATGTAGCTCACCACCTGGAAGAAGCGCTGCGGGGACGGGGCTCAGCGGGGCTGGGGACCGACCGGCCGCCACCTCCCCGGGGAGGGGACCCTCGCTGTCCCCCTGCCCGCTACCTGCACGTCCTCGGAGGACGGGATGTAGGTGGCCCTCTTGAAGGTGTCGGTGACGTTGCGCAGGATCTCCACGGAGAAGAGCAGGTCCCCGCTGTAGTAGGTCTTGCGGGCCATGAGCTCCAGCAGGCTCCGCACCACCTGGGACATGCCCTCCCCTGCCAGCACCCGCTGGCCCTTCGCCAGGTGCTCCCGCAGCTGGTACAGGGGGGACAGTGGTGTCACTCGGCCGCCAGCACCCCCAGCACTGCTGCGTGTCCCTTATCACCCCCAGAGCCTGGGGGACGCTGCAGAGCTAATTGGGTTCGTTAAGGCAGCAGTGGGACGTGCGGGTTGAGGGAGTCCACAGGGGTTTGGGGACATCCAGGGCAGTCTGGGGACGTTCACAGGGTTTGGGGACATCCATGGGGTTCTGGGCGCATCCTCCCCATCCCAAAAGCCTTTTCCCAAGGACACAGGAACACTACTCCAACCAGAATCCCCCTCCAGCTCTGGGATCCTACTCCCACCCCACAGGAGATTCCATGGGGATCTGAGGGAACCTTCCCATCCCAAGAACCATTTCCCAAGGACACAGCTTGGATGGGATCCCCTTTCCCAGCCCACCCAGGGAGCCCTGCCTCAGTTTCCCCACACCAGAGAAGTGAGGTGGCTGCTGGGGTGCCAGCGACGGGACACAGCCCCAGGGAAAGGGACAGGGGACAAAAGGGGCCGTGCCAGAGCGGGCACCTACTGAGAGATGCAAGTATCTGTACTCGTGGGAGATGCAGCGGGCGAAGCTGGGCACACCCCAATAGGCGACCCCATGGGGGCTCAGCAGGCACCGGCGGCTGGCAGACCCTGTGACAGAGATTTGGGATTGGGGCTGGCACTGGAATCACCTCCCGGCACCCTGGTGCCACCCACAGCCCCCTGCGCAGCTCCAGGGCCAGGGGGTCTGGGGGTGCTTGACCCCAGTGCCACCCACTGCCCCTGGGGTTTGGAGGTGCTTCGTCCCTGATGTCACCCGCCACCCCCTGCTCGGCTCCAGGTGGCTCAACCCCAATGCCACCCTCTACACGTGGGGTCTGGAGGTGCTCAACCCCAATTCCACCCACCACCCCCTGCCCTAGCCCGGCCCGGGGGGCATCTGGGGTCACCTGTGGCATTGGGGGGACATTTGTTGTAGATGATCTCCCCGGCAGCCGTCTTCTTCCAGGTCATCAGCATCACGTACTCGTCCTTGCACATCTCGTGGTAGGCTGGGGGATGGAAAGGTGGGATCAGCTCTGGCCGGGTGTGGGGTGAGGGGCGCTGGGGTGTGGGGTACCCCGTACCTGGGCACTTCTTCTCGTTGCAGGTCTTCACCTCCTCGCCGGTGCCCTCGCAGGGGTAGCCCTGCATGCCCGTGCCCTCGCACATTCGGAAGCGCCGCTGCCAGCCGGTGTCGCAGGTCTTGGAGCAGAGGCTCCAGTGGTTCCAAGGACCCCACTTGCTGTCTGCTGTGGGGATGGGGACACTGTGGGACACCTGGCTCTGCGTGTGGAGAGTGGCACCCACAGGGACGGGGATGGGGCACCATCGGCGCTGCCCCACGCACTGTGAGCCACCGTGGGGTGTGAAATCCATGGATCAAAAGAGTTTTTAATCTCTTTTAGAGCAGACTGGCATCCTGGTGCAGATGCCCATCCTGGTGCAGATGCCCCTCATTCTCTGCCACCATCCATGGGCACCGTGGCACAGCCACCACCTCCCTCCGCGGCTGCCACCGACGCCACCACCTCTCCCAAAAAACAAGGAGCAGCTCGAAGGACAGGGTGAGGACCCCGTGGTCCATCCTTTGCCCGGTGTCCCCCGCGCCCAGAGCCATCCCCAGCCCCGTGTGCACACGCGAGATCTCTCTCGTGCTTGTACGCCCAAAGCACGGCGGGACCCGCAGCCACCTGGCACCGACGGGTCCCCAGCGTGACCCGAGACGAGGACAGTGCCAACCCCCACCTCCTCCAACTGAGACGTGCCCGGTGATCCCTGGCATCACCCTCAGGCTCCTGCTCCCCCGCAGCGGAGGGGGCTGCCAGCACGCGGGTGTCACCGGCGGTGACACCGCGGCGGCGCGACGGCTGGGCCGTGCTGGGTGCCGCGCCCCGACGCGCGGCCGTCCCCCCGCTCCCCCCCAGCGCGCGGGGCCTTACTGGGACAGGTGGGGTTGGAGCACTCCCGGGCGTCAGCGTGGGCCCCCCGGCACTCGGCCCAGCCGTGGGCCGAGACGCTGCACTTGCGCGTCCGCTGCTGGGTGCCGTTGGCGCAGGTGACGGAGCAGCGGCTCCAGGCGCCCCACTCCAGCCACTGCCCTTCCACTGCGGGGACAAGGAGAGCGGCGTCAGCTCCCACTGGACAGCGGCCGCTCGGCCGCGCGGCCCCGGCTCACCGTGACCTGTGCCGGGCTTGCCGGGCAACGGGTCCAGCCTACGGATGTGCCGGCTCGTCCTGTGCCAGACTGGACAGGCAGCGCTGCGTCCTGTCCTGGGCAGGGGACTGTCACTGGGACTGGCCCCCGCATGGGCTGCACCACCAGAGACACGCTCAGGGTGGGGACCCAGGTGTTGCTCGCACCAAACTTAGCATTTCTGGCATCCCTGGCATGGCTTCCAACCAGATCCAGCATCCCTGGCGTGGCTTCCAACCAGATCCAGCATCCCTGGCATCGGTCCTGCCAAATCCAGAAGCTCTGGCATCGCTTTCTACCAAATCTAGCATCCTTGGCATTGCTTCCAACCAAATCCAGCATCCCTGGCATCACTTCCAACCAAATCCAGCAGTCCCGGTATCACTTCTGACAAAATCCAGGATCCCTGGTATCGCTTCCAACTGAATCCAGCATCCCTGGCATCAGTCCTGCCACATCCAGCATCCCTGGCGTTGCTTTTGACCAAATCCAGCATCCTTGGCATCGTTCCCTGCCAAGCTCAGGAGCTCCAGCAGCATCTCCGCGGGGCTGCCGTGGCCAAAGCCGTGTGCCGTGGGTGCCACGTCCCTGTCGGAGCTGCTGCAGCAGCAGCTCCCGCGCTCCCTCCTGCTCCGAACTCCCTGCCAGCCGCCCCGCGTCACACATGGGGTTCCCATGGGGACCCTGTCCAAGACATGGCATCCCTGCCCGTCACCGCAGAAATCTCACAGCCACCACCACGGCCACTCCTGGCGTGCAGGAGGAAGGGACAGACGTGGCGCTGCCACCTGTGTGCGGACAGACCCTGCAGCTGATGCCCTTTGTCACCTCCCTGTGCCCCACAATGTCCCTGTGCCATCCCGGTGCCCGGCACAGCAGATGGGTGCGGAAGGAGCCACCTCCTCTGGGGTCCCCAGGCTGGACCCCTGCCCACGCTGAGGTCTTGAGACCCTGCACGGCCAACGGCACCGGTTTTCCACTTGGATTTCCAGCAGGGACAGGAGGCTGCACCGCGTCACAGCACCGCTGTGCCCACGGGCTGTCCCAGGTCCCCATGGCGGTGCCACCCATCCCTCGCAGCACCGGGAGCGCGGCCCTGGCTCTCTTCCGGTGCCATCTCCTGGCATTCCCGGCAGGAAGAAGGAGCGTGGGGAGAGGGAGGTACTGACCCGGGCAGATCGCGATATTGCAGGGCTTGGCCTGCAGCTCGGGGCCCTCGCAGGCCTTCCCTCCGCGCCGCGAGGCCACGCAGCGCCGCGTCCTGGTCCTGGCCCCTCGCCCGCAGGTCACCGAGCACAGGCTCCACGGGGACCACTCCTCCCACACGCCGGGAACTGCAACACAGCACAGCCGCAGGGCTCCAGCCTCCTCCTCCTCCTCCTCCTGGCACCGAGGGGTCCTGGCGTGGCAGACCCCTCATGCCCTGCCCAGGGTTCAGCCGGGCACAGTCCTCGGCACCGCCTGCCCCGTCATCATCCCAAATCGCTGAGCTGGCGGCGGCGCCACTGCTACTCCGTGCGCTGCTCCAGCCTCCCCTCTGTGGTCCCGGCGCTGGCGGCGCACGTCCCCCCAAAGCCACACACGGGTCACCCCAATCCGTGTCAGCACACCGAGCACGATCCGCCCCTCGCATCCACGGGAGCTCAGTGCTCCCAGGAAAGCATCAGGGACCATCCTAAAGGATGCTCCTCCTTGAGCTGCGAGGTCCTTGGAGTGCCAGGACAGAGCTGCACTCCCCGGTACGGAGGGGAGTGGACACTGCATGTCCTGGAGATGCAAAGCCCGTGAAACACCCCAGGTTCGGACAGGGCAGCGTGGCTGCCACTGTGGCACCCTGAGGTCCCTCCGATTCGCGTGTCCCACACCAGACGCACGGACACCACCACGGACAAACAGGAGACCCCCAGCATCCTGCCTGTCACCTGCCTCGAGGCACTGAGCAGCTCAGCCCCCACCAGCCCTGCATCAGGGCGGACCCCTTGGAATGCCAGGCTCCAAATCCCCCAGGCTCCAGCACAAAGCCTCGGGGACATCCAGGAGGAGCCCACAGTTTGCCAGGAGAGAGGATGGAAAGGAGCTCCCGAGGCAAATCCCCGACCCAGAACCGGTGACAGGGCACAGAGTGCAGGGCACCCATTCCAGACGCCTCCCCTGTGGTTTTTCCGAGAGGATGGAGGGATGCCAACAGGTCTCGGAGCATCCCAGCGCAGGGTGGGCACCACAACCACGCCGAGCCACCCTCCTCATCCACCACAGCACTCTGAGGAGACCCCAGAGATGTCCCAGCAAAGCATTCCCTCTGTCCCCACCCTCCTGCTCCACCCCGCGGTGTCCCCGGTGTCCCCGGTGTCCCCCGTACCTGGGCAGGTGGCGGTGTTGTTGCAGGTGCGGGTCTCCCGGAGCAGCCCGCTGCACAGCGTCCCGTAGGGAGAGGAGACGCAGGAGCGCGTCCGCACCTGGGAGCCCTGGCCGCACGTCAGGGAGCACACGCTCCACTGCGACCACTCCTCCGCCGCCGGGTCCCCTGCGGGAGACAGCGAGCCTGAGAGCCCGGGCCGGGGACAGCGGACATGCCACCAGCGCAGCCCCACGAGGCGGGCAGGGAGGTGGGTGGGTGGCACTGGTGAGCGCAGGGGTGAGGATGAGGTGGTGTGGGTGACAGGGGTGGCACTGAGGGTGTCAGTGAGGTGAGGCCACGCGGCTCTGTGGGCTCAGCACCAGAGACAGCTGGAGAAGGGACTGGGGCACGGGATCGCGGCTGGTGTGAGGGACAGGATCCACACCGGGCAGGCAGGGTGGGCAGTGGGCAGCACAGGCGGCACGGACAGGGTGGGCAGGGTGGGCAGTGGGCAGTGGGCAGCACGGGCAGCACGGGCAGCACAGGCAGCACGGACAGGGTGGGCAGTGGGCAGTGTGGGCAGCACAGACAGCGTGAGCAGCACGGGCAGCACAGGCAGCACGGACAGGGTGGGCAGTGGGCAGTGTGGGCAGCACAGACAGCGTGAGCAGCACGGGCAGCACGGGCAGCCCTCCGCGGCTCCCTCTCCCCACCCCGTCACACACTGACATTTACAACAACCGGCTCTTATTAAGGTTGATGATGTCTCTGAGGCTCTTGGACAGCCCAGCAGCAGAGCCCATCCGTTTAAATTAAACAGGGATATATGGGGGAGGGCTCCAAAGGGGACCATTTGTCCTGGAGACAGGCAGGACACGGGCTCCGTGTCACCCACGGTGGTGACAACGTGCTGGGGCTGCTCTGTGTCACACGGAGACCCTGAGACTGGACAGGGTCACCGCTGGGGTCACCCACGCTCTGCCCAGGAGCTCCCAGTGGGGCAGAACCCCCGTGAACGGCCGAGTGTTGCCGGGAATTCTGCACGCCAGGCACATGGAGAGGAGCCGGGGCCCATCCATCTCCCGCTCGCCTCCGAGCCCTCCGACCATAAATCAGGGAGGCTGGGGAGGGGGGAGCAGCACGCTCAAATTACCCAGACGGATTTGCCGAATAAATACATTTGAACGAAACAATTAATAGATTTTTTTTTTTTTTTTTTGCTTTACAACCCTCGGAGGAAAGTGCAGAGGAAAAAATATATAAATGGAGCAAATTAAGCCAGTCCGTGGGCAGGGAGCTAAAGGGAGTCACTCCATCTCCGTCACCCCTGCCCAGGTGCACGAGCCCGGTGTCACCAGTGTCCCCTGCCTGTTCCTGGTACCTGTCTGGGCCATGTAGACCCCGGGTTCATCCGCTGACCGTGGCCACTGGGTCTTCACCTTCTGGTTCTCCTCGACTGCATTGCCTAGGAGAGAGAAATGCCCGAATGAGAGTGGGCAGGGGACGGCGATGGGGACAGGGATGGGGACAGGCCAGCATGGGACATTTCAGGGGGATACAGGGATGCCTGGCCCCATGCTGAGCACCCATGGCACCCTTGAGGGCAAGACCTGGTTGAGCATCACCAGGCACACTCCCAGCCCCCCAACCATGTGGCACAGCTACCCCAAAAGTGTCACAGGGGTGGCAGCTGGACCCCAGCCCGGGGTGCCACGTCCCTGGTGCAGGCGGGGTGCCCGTGTCCCCACCGTGCCAGGCTGAGGTGCTCTCCCGTCCCCACTTATCAGCTTGCTGCAGTGAGGTGGCACAAATTTATGGCTCGGCTCACCAAAAATAACAAGTGATCCATCAAGAGCACTTGGCGTGAAATTAACTGGCATGTGCGGGGCTCGGTGGGGGACGCGGCTGCTGGCGCAGGGGGACGCCTCCCTCGGCCTCCCCCACACCCCCGGGCCACCTCCCTGTCCTCCAGCAGGACCCTTGTCCCCAAATCAGGGCCCAGAAATTCCCGTGGATTCATCCCAGCTGCTCCAGCTGGATGTGCCATGAGGAACAGCGGCACAGCACCATCGATGCCACCCCAGGGATGCCACCCCCAAAAATGCCGTGGTCACCCTGCTGCTGCGACAGCCAGGAGAGCAGCCAGGGGTGGCACAAGCGCCTCGTTGAGCTGCCAGCCAAACACAGTGATGTCCCCAAGGGTTGGAGGGGAGGCGGCATGGGGACACCTGGTGCTGGCAGGGTGATTTGGGCACACGGTGGCTCCTGCTGGGACACAGAGTGGGAACACTCAGCCTGCTCCGGCACTGACTGTGCTGTCAAAAAGCCTCAAATTTATGGAGTTTTGCCTTAACTCGGGGTAACCCTTCAGGGCTCCCCGCTGCCACCCTCAGATCCTGTCCTTGGGCATCCCACTCCAGGTCATGGAATTCCCGGTGGCATGGGAGACACAGAGGGACCCGGGGACGCTGAGGGGATGCCCAGGAGGGTCTGTGGGGCCACTGGGCTGAATTCCCCACAGAGAGCCACCCCTCCCGGGAGCACCACGGCAGAATTACACACGGCACAGCAAGAGCCTCGGGGAAACCATAAATCCCGAGGATATACGAGGGCGTTCTCCCTGGCTGTGTTCGACAGAGACACCAAATTCAATTTCCTTCGGAGAGCACTAAATCCTCAGCTGTCACCACCGGGAGGCTGCGGCCAACCCCGGCACCGCACCCCGCCCTGCCCGGGGGTCCCCCAGCACCCCAGCACAGCACAGCCGGTGGGTGCAAGGACAGGGGGTGATTTTGGGGACATCAGAGGTGTTCTTTTGGGGATCCCAAGGTGAACCCCAAGGCTGGTTGTGTCCTTGCCCCAGCAGCACCTCGCTGGGGGTTGGGGTCTGAACGGGGATGGGTTTGGGGCAAGGGCAACCCAAACATTGGAACTGCTTGCCCTCGACACAGCAGGGTCACCCAGAGGCCACCAAAGAGGGGGTCACCCCTTTGGGGGTCTTTGAAGGGAGTAAAACCCCCCCGGAGCCTGGAGCACCAGGGTCGAACGCGCCCAAAGTCACCCCACAAAACTCCAACCCATCCCCGCTTTCCGCCCACGTGCCTGCAACCGCATCCCTGAATCCCCCTGGGAGAGCCTCCCCACGGCGGGGATGACGCGGGCGCCGGGGACCCCGGGGTCACCGCTGTGGGGAGGCTCTGGGCGGGCGCCAGCCCCACGTCGCTGCGGCGGAGGAGCCGCTGAGATCAGCGCTGGGTGCCCGCCAAGCCTCGGCTCACAGGCGCCATTCAGCCCCCCGGCCCTGCGTGCCACCATCCCCCTGAAAGGGGACCATTCTCCACCCCGGGGGGCCGGGGGGAGGCCAGGTGGGAGCCCGGGACCCCCCCATCGCTGCATGAAGGGCGCTCTGTGCTGCGGCCCCGCGGCTCGGCGCGGTGACGCCCGGGGGGGACGGTGGCAGCGGCGTGGCACGAGGGGTGGCCGAGGCAGCGCATCACCCCCGCGGCTCCGGCACCGCAATAACACTGAACCTCCGGGCGCTCCAGCCTTTAATTGAATGTCAAATGTAATTTGGAGAAGGAGCCGGAGTTTGCGCGGCAGCCGTCGCAGCCGGAGAGGCGGAATGTGGCACTGAGCCCTGCCAGCTCTGCAGGGACCCCCCTGGCCAGCGCCCTGCACCAGGCTCAGGGGAAATAACCCCACCAAGCCACTCCTGGGGAGGTGTTGGATCCTCTGGAGGAGCATCCCACTTCTCCATCCCATCCTGGATCCCAGTTCTACATCCCATCCTGCATCCCCCTTCTCCATCCCATCCTAGATCTCGCTTCTCTGTCCCATCCTGGATCCCGCTTCTCCATCCCATCCTGCATCTCGCTTCTCCATCCCATCCTGGATTCCATTTCTCCCGAGGCAGCCCCCAGCCACGACAGGTGTCACTCCTTGGGCACAAGGTCAGCCAGGCTGACCTTGGGGCTGGCACCTGACCCTGGCACTGAGCTCTTAATCACCTCTGGGAGTTGCGTTTAAAGGGGGGAAAAAAAAAAAGAAAAAGGAAAAATAAAACCCCATAAAATGAAATCAGCTCAAGCAGCTCCCCTTGGGATGAGGCGATTTAGAGCCCTGCAGCTGTAACGGACCGGGGATTTAGTGGGGGATCTGCCCGTAATGACATTTAGCTCCTGAAATAAACGCTAAAGCCCAATGAAATTATCTCTACACCCCCGGCCCGGCCCCGCCACCTAATCTGCCGGATAAAGACCCCGCGCAGCCCAGTTGGGGATTGCTCCTGCCCGCGCATCACCCTGAGGCTGCTGAGGGCAACAGCTGGCCAGATGTGTCCCCAAATCCCTGTAGCACCTCGCCAGGCTTGGCACGGCGGGCACGGGCAGCACCGGGGCGAGGCGGCCCCGCCGCGGGCAGCCCGATCCCGGTGCCGGCTGCTTTATCCTCAGCCGACGTTCCTACAATCCCGGAACGAGCAAATGGCCTCATTCCGCCTGGTTAATAGCCCGGCCGCCGTGCCGTGACATCCTGCCTGGAATAACAAGCGCCCGGGCTGCAGCAGTCAAGGGTAATTTGCCACGGCAAAGGGTCATTTTACCTGCAAATTGTTTTCCACGTCTCCACCAAGGCAGAGCGCGTTGGCTCCTGCTCCTCCTCCTGCCCTGTGCCAGGGAGGAGGCGAGCGAGGCCAGGGAGCCACGTGGGATGTGCCAGAGCAGCCGTGGCATCAGCCCTGGCAGCGGTGGGGTCACCGTGGCATTGCCAGGGAAGGCTGAGCCATCCAAGCTGCAGCTCCACGGATCTGAACTTTGTGTGGATGCCATGCACAGCTGGAAACTGCCAGCCCCAAAGGAGCATGCTCAGACAGGATTCATCCATCCCATGGATTCCCTGCTCCATGCCCAGTGCCCAAGTGGCACCATCCTTCCCTGGGAGTGTGCTCAGGCAGGATTCACCCACCCCATGGATACCCTGCTCCATGTGCAGTGCACCATCGGAATCTTCCATCCCCGTGGAGTGTGCAAAGGTGGGATTCATGCATTGCACAGATCCCCTGCTCCGTGCAGAGCACCCAGCTGCACCCTCCAGCCCCATGGAATGTGCATGGGAAGGATTCACCCATGATATGACTTCCCTTCTTCATGCCCAGCATCCAAGTGGCACCAATCCTGCGCCAGGAGTGTGCACGTGCGGGATTCATCCATTGCACAGATTCCCTGCCCCGTGCCCGGTGCCCCCTTGGCACCCTGCAGCCCCAGGATCCATCCACTGCAGGATTTCCTGCTCCATGCACAATTTCCAGCATCTCCATTCCCCACGGACCATGCACAGGCAGAATCCACCCATCCCACGACCACCCTGCTCCATAAACTGCACCCCTGGGACCCCCTGTGCGGCACAGGGCGATCCATCCCCGGTCCCCACTCACCGTGGGGCACCTCGGGCAGGTCGAGCTCGTTGGCATTCGCAGAATGCAGCTCGGTGGGGCAGCAGTCGGGGGCGGNTCCTCGAGCCAGCGGCACAGCACGCTGCAGGTGAACTGGCTGGAGTTGTTGTTGTTGATGAGCAGCACCTCCACGAAGCGGAATTCCAGCGCTTGCGGCGCCAGGAGCCGCGGGGCCGCCTCGGGCTCGGCCGCCAGGCACAGCTGCACGAAGTTCTTGTCGAAGTGCAGGAAGGTGAAGGGCCCCGCGCCCTCGCACAGCTCCAGCTCGGCTTCCTCGTCCTCCTCCTCCTCCTGCTGCTGCTCCGGGCGCTGGCGGGCGGGCGCGGGGCTGGCCTCGCCCCGGGGGTCGCAGGTGTAGTTGGCCAGGTAGTGGTCGAGCGGCAGCACCATGGGCGAGAAGTGGGTGCAGACCTGCTCCTCCCGGTTGAAGCGGAGGTAGAGCGAGTACTTGGTGGGGTCGGGGTTCTCCAGGGTCCAGGAGCAGCCGGAGGAGATGGTGGGGAACAGGTCCTTGAGGGAGAAGGAGCCGTAGAGGACGCCGGAGGCCAGGGCGGAGCAGGCGCTGGGAGCCGGGTCGAAGCCCCGCGTGAGCCACAGGACAGACGAAATCACAGCCAGTAAGAGGGGACCAGCAGCGGTCATCCTATGGCATTTGCCCTGCGGACAGACAGACGGACACATGGACAGAGGCTTGGCCGCTGTGGAGCTGGGCTGGTGGTCAGCACCCTGCCCTGAGCCCAGCTGGTGTGGGACCAGCACCCCAGTTACTCCATGTCCCCTCCTGGTTCATGTCCCCTCCTGGTCCACGTCCCCATCTGCCACCTTGCAGGTTTACAGAGGACTCCTTGCTGTGCCAGTGAGTCCCCAGGTTGGGGACAGCGCAGCACAGAGCGAGGACTTCACCCCAAAACCCACCAGAGCACAGACCCAGCCCCGCAGGGCCCCACTGCAGGGACCCCCCTGCCCTCGGCTCACCCCCCAGAGCTGGCCAAGCACAACGTGGGCAAGGAGCCACCGAACAACTTCAGAAAGGGCTGTAAAAGCCCTTGGAGCTATTTCTGGTGCCCTGGAGCACGGTGGGGACAGGCTGGCAGCTCGGGGTGATGTGCTGGGGGAGCACGGTGACACCCCAGCAGCGTGGTGTCCCCACAGCTGTCCTAAGAGCCGAGCATGGGGTGAGCAGTCACTGCTCAGTACAGATTTCTTGGATATCTCTCTGGGAATGTAGAGCATCACCGTGAACGGCTTTTTAATACCTCATTAATAAAATAATGCACGCGGTGGCCTTATTAAGTGAGCCTGGAGCACGGCTCTACAGAGGCCGAGGCCGCCGTGCACGTGTCAGCATCACTCAGCCTGTGACTGGGGCAGCGGTGGCGAGGGGACAGCCCTGAGGACAGCCCTGAGGACAGCAGGGGACATCCAGGAGGTGGCCACAGGGCCAGATGCCATGGCAGAGGCCGATTCCAAAATCGCTGAGGTCGGCGCTCGCCTCTGCCCAGCCGTGTGCTGGGGGTGCCGAGCGCTTGGCACGGCACGGGAGCCGCTCCTCTCCATCCTCAAACGGCGTCTCCTGCTCCCGAACCAGCCCTGGCCGAGATGGCGACACTGGGGCATCCCCCGGCTCATCGGGAGGGACACGGAGCCTTGGCCGAGCCTGCGCTGGAGCCACTCCGGGGACATTAGAGAGCTAAAAATATCCCGATTCTCATGCAACAGGCTGGCGCTGGCTCCTGCAGCCCCGGCAGCACGGGGGGGGCTCGGTGCTGGCATTCCCCCCCTCCAGGGCACGGGGAGAGAGGGGCTGGGATGGAGCCAGCGGGAGCAGCACTGGCTGGAGGCCGGCTGGACCTCCCCGATGCCAGCGGGGAGATCTGGGGCGGAAGAAAACCTCACTTTCGCGGAGTAACTTCCAGCCAGAGACCCCGGGGAGTGCAAGAGGAGAGACCGAACAGCACCGAGTTCCAGCGGCAGCCGGAGCGGGGAGCACCACGGGCATCCCCTACTGGGGCTACTCCAGCGGCCACCAAGGACATGGGGTCCCCCAGAGAGCCCCAGCCCCCTCCTCTGCTCCGGGAGAGCCGGGGATGGGGGGAGGGAGCAGGAGGAGGAAGAGGGAGAGGAAGAGGAGGGAGAAGAGGAGGAGGAGGAGGGAAAGGAGGAGGAGGAGGAGGTCAGGCAGGGACACGCTGCTGCTCTGCAGCGAGCTCCTGGGGCTCCCGCAGCCTGGCAGGGACACAAGATGGTGCTTGCTTCCCTCGCCCAGGAGTAGAGAGCAGGGACGCTCCGGCACCACCATCCGTCCGCCAGTCCATCCGTCCGTCCATCCATCCATCATCCATCCATCCATCATCCATCCATCCCGCCCGCTGCCCAGCCGGCCGCTGGAAGGCTCGGGGATGGACACAGCCGGGCAGCCCACGCCTCACCTCTCCAGGCACGCATGATCCAGGCGTTCTGGGATACGGGCAGCCTCTTCCCAGCCCCAAAACCTGCCGGGGCTGCGGCTGCCCGGAGCCCGGCAGCGCACCGAGCCACGGCCGGGGCTGAACCAAACCTGCCAGAGCTCATTCGGCACCAGCCCCGCTCCCTGCAGCGCTCGAGCTGCCGCTGCTGCTGCAGTGAAAATATTTCACTGAGCCGCGAGCTGGGCCGAGCAGATATTTAACATCTGGGCCACCGAGTCACCCGGCGGGAGCTGCCGGGTGGCACGACGAGGGGTCACCGTCACCCCCGCCTGGCAGCGCGGCGGGGACCTCGCGCCCTGCAGCGTCACCGTCTGCGTTCTCCGGCTCGGGGGAGCCCAGCCCGGCCGCGGTGCCAGGGCACGGCCGCGCTGGCATCACCCCCGCTGCCTCTAAAACCACCTCGCTCCGTGCGGAATGAACCACCCGGCAGCGGTGACCGCATCCCAGCAGCGCTGCCGGGTCCCCGGGGGCAGCTGGCAGCTCCCCAGGGACCCCCCGCACCCCGCTGGGGAGTGGCTGGTGCTCCCCGGGGACGGCGATGTCACCCGGAGCACGGCGGGCACAGCCTGGCCCGCTCGCCCGCCGCGGGCGCCCGCTCCAGCCCCTTCCATCTGCCTTTGTTCCCGCCCGGGCGCAGGGAAGGGGGTGGGTTTAAAGCTTTAATTAAAGCTTTTAAAGAGCCATCACAGAGCTGGGAAGCGGCCGGGCGGGCGGAAGCGACTGCCCGGGCTCCACGTCCTCGGAGCGCGGTCCCTCTCCATCAGTGCCGGCACATCCCTCCTGGAATATCGCTCCGGGAGGAGCAGGATCCGAGTGGGGCTCGGCTCTGCCTGGCCACGGCACGGCACTGCTCCCGAAGCACGAACAGGTTGTTTCCCTGAGGATGTTTTGCCTGGATTTTGGCTGGATCCCGGTCCAGCTCCATCATCCCGGCACGGCAGGAGCCCAGATCGTGACCATCTCCAGCCAGGAAGAGCCGGGGAAAACCAACCAGTCCCCAAAAAAGTGATAAATGGGCAGCACTAAACCCCTCGGCATCAATAATCTGAGAAATGATTAATGGCAGAGTAAAGGAGACTGGGGGGTGGTGGGATGTGGTTTTTAACCCAACTGTTCTTTTAACAGGCTGTGGAAAATACAAAATCCATGGGAAAAAAAAGACCTGATCCATGAGAATTCCTAACATGAGCATGGCTTGGGATAAAGAAATAAAAAGTAAGGAAGGGATGGGGAGTCCTGGGGGTTGATCCACCGTGGAACAGCCTTGCTTCCCTGCCAAAAGGAAGAGGCTGGCCCCCGGCACGGCTCCATCCCATAGGGTCCCAACCCTGCCCACCCAGAGGTGACAGCGACAAACACAGCACCACAACGAGCAATTCCCGACCCTCCAGTTCCCAGGATCTTCCCCTGCACTTCAAAGGCATCCGGTGCCTCCAAAGCTGCTCTTGTCACCTCCACGGGGACCCCCAGCACTGAGCTGGGGTGTCCTGGGCCTTCCCAGCCCTTCCACCAATGCATCAGCACCATTCCTGGGAAAAACTCTGCTGCAATACCAGCCTCCATCCCAAAAACATGGACTCCTGTGCACACACAGACACCCAGCAGGGACAGCGGTATCCGAGCTGCTTCCACCCGCTCCGGCACAATTCCCCCAGTGTCCAGCACCACGTTTCCCCTCCATTCCATGGTTCCACGTCTCCCTTCTCCCTCCGGCTCCCCGGCGTGCTGCCACGGCCTCTCCTGGAGCCGGCAGGCTGGCAGTGGTGCCGAGCTGTAATTAATGGTGCCGCTTTGCCAATCCCTGGCGCGGCCTCGCGAGCACTGGCAAGCACAGGCCTCTTTATTTATTTTACTTAACTGCTGTTGGTAAAACTCCACTCCAAAAGCAAGGCCGGGAGACAGCACAGAGAGAAATCTCCGCCGGGATTAGGGATTTGCTCTGCCAGGGAACGGCGTGTGCTGCCTCCCCCACCCCGTCCCTGCACGGCTGCGGGGGTCCCTGGAGGCAAAGCCCCCCCCTCGGCTGCGGGGCACCTGCAGGGTCTGCAGCAGCCACGGCGCTCCCACGGCCTCTTCCAAGGAGTTTCTTCCACATCGTTGGGATGTGAGGCCCTCTTTTCCATCAGCTCCATTCTGGAGGGCTGGGAGACCCAGGAAGGCTCCAAAGCGGGGTTCTGAGTTCCGGTGATGACAGCAGGATTTGTGCTCGTCCCAAAAGGGGTTTTTTTTGTACCCCACCATCTCATCCAGACCCAGCCCCGCCAGAAGCCTCCGAGCTGCCCCGGGAAGGAGAAGGGGCCTGGCTCCATCCTGCTCCTGGAGGACATCAAGAAGGAACAGACAGGATCAGCGCAGGGGGGGACACGATGGCCCTCGTGAGTGCCGAGGAGCCACAGAGCTTCTGACGTTTGGCAAGCAAGCCGGGTGGCCCCGCGCCAGCCCCGTCCCCATTAGAGGACGGGCCCGTGGTAGGAAATGAGTTTGCAGGGCCTCAGTCCAAATTCCCATGGAGAAGCGTTGAGGCATCACAGCAGCCTGGGGCTGGAGCAGGGCTGGAGCATCGTCTTCCTCCAGGCACGGGGAAATGCAGAATCCATCCTGCAGCCCCCACCCAGGCTGGAGAGCTTGGGATGTGGGGATTTGGCAGCAAATGGGGACACCCTGGCTGGTGGAAGTCCCATCTATTCCCACAGCGGTGAGCAGGAGGTTGGTGCCAGGGCAGAGCTCTCCACCAGCCGTGAGCCCACCAGGAAGAGCCGAGCACCCTCGGTGCCATCTCCAGCGTGGCACAGAGTCACTCCAGGCAGAAGATTCCACTGCCAAAGGTCCTTGGAGGTGCTGAGAAGAGCCAGAGGGAGCTGGGAAGAGGTGGCAGTGCATCCCAGCCAGTGCTGGAGCCCTTCTGCCACGCGGCTCCCGGTCGGAGAGCGAGCGCCCGCTGTGCCAGCTCCGTGTCCATTTTCTCTCCAGCACAGCCCAAATTTGTAGGATCCTGGCTCCTTGGATCAAAGCAGGGGCTGGTGACAAGGCTTGACAAGCAACTGGGCAGGCCTGGGAGAGGAGCTGCTGCCAGGCTCCGAGCTCTGGCACAGCGGGGCTGGCACTGCTCCACGGCCAACTCCACATCCACTGCCACCGTGCCATCACCAAGGAACCCTGCTGGGAATGGGGAGCAGACCCTCCCTGCTGAGGGCGGCCAGAGAGCAGCCAGGTGACGGTGACAGCGACAGTGACAACAGCTGCGCCACCCCGCTCCTCCCCACGTGAGCCCGCGGAGCCGGGTGCCTCCCCACGACCCCCCTCAGCTCAGCCACGGCCTTCAAGGGAGGGACAAGTCTGTCCCCAACCACTGCGAACAATCCCGGTGCCACCGGCTCCACGTGCGCCCCAGCCGGAACCCCCGGCCAGGCGCTGTGCCACAGCCCAGCCCGGCCACCCCGGGGCCACCTCCCCGCGTCACCGGCGGCCCCGGCTGCCAGGCGCCAGCCAGCACAGCCAGCAGTGACATGACCTAGAAAAGCGAAGGGTTGTTCACACGCCGCGCTGCCGTGCGGCCGCGGCTGCGGAAAATCCTCCCCGTCCTCAACAAGTGACCGGCGCGGGCACACGCGCGAGGCACACCTGGCACCGCTCTGTGCCACCAACCCCAGGGTCCCCCCGCGCCCGGGGAAGGGCTGCAGCTCCCCCCGAGCCCCGGCGGCCACCTGCCTGCCGCACGTGCCCGCGGCGGCACACGCTGGGTGCCCACGTGTGCCCTCCCGCACGCCCACGGGCCGCGGGTGCCGTGGCACGGCGGCCCCCCGCAGCCCCCCACGCTGGCGCCGAACAAAGCCCCAGCACGCAGGGGAGGGCTGCAAACCCACCCACGCACCCACCCACCCACCCACCCACGGCCGGGGCTCCGCCGACGCGCCCGCCCACGCACCCCTGCTGCGTGCCGTGTCCCCAGGGCCCTGCCCAGGGGTGACAATGCGGGGTGACCAACCCCGCCGAGCACCCGCGCTCGCCCAGGCTGGCACAATCCACATGTGTGTCCACAGCAGGGATGCCAGCAGGGAGCCCTGCACCCACCCGTGGCCTTGCTGTGTGACACACCACGGCACCGCGGTGCCACACGTGTGCCCAGCGACACACATGTGCCCACGGACACGCGTGCAGCCCCTCCGCCGTGGGGCTGCCGGAGCCTGGCACTGCTTTAAATGGAGGGACTGGCACCCCGCGGGAGGAAACGGAGCCTCGCGGGGGGCACAAGCGTCCTGAGGGGCAGCGGGACCCCCGGGGGAACCGGCAGCTCCGAGCGGAGAACCGGCAGAGCGGGGAGGAACCGGCAGCCACCGGGGAGGGGGGACCGGCACAGCGGGAGGAGGAGAGCGGCAGCCCCGGGAGAGGGGAGAACCGGCAGCCCCGCGGGGAAGGACCGGCAGCTCCGGGCACGCCGCGGCGCTCAGCCAGCCCCGGTGCCGAGCCCTCCGCGCCGCCGCAGCCCCGCGCAACTTCCCGGCAGGGCCGGGGCCGCCTCGGGGATGCCGCTGCCCGCTCCGGGCACCGGGCACGGGGCATCCGCGGTACCGCGGCGCGGCTGCCACTCCCGTTCCCGCAGC
>VZTF01006024.1:116184-126861 GCA_013397755.1 Cnemophilus loriae
CGCGCCGGGATGGCGGCGGGCGAGAGGGAGCCCAGGTTTCCTGGGAAATCCCCTTTTCTGGAGATGGATTTGAGCCTGGGGATGGATTGGGACACAAACCAGGATCGAGGATGGCTCTGGGCACACTGGACCTCGCCCCAGCACCATTCCCATTCCCATTCCCAGATCCCAGCCAAACCCTCGCCACGCTTCACCAAAGCTCCGGAATTCGGGATTCCTCCTTCCCTTGCATCAAGGCAAGGACCCCGCCCCGCTCCTCGAGCAGCCACGATTATCAACAATTTACCAAAAACCACAACGCGCCGAGCCCTCCCCATCCCGCCGCCCCCGCTCTCCAGCGGGTTCTAGCCCCGCCGCTGGATCAGGCGGGAATCGCTCGGCTTTTCCTGGATCTTTACGCAAGAGCTTCCCACCGATTCGGTTTGATCCTCGCTCGCCGGGGTCTCGGCAGAGCTGGGGCTGCGGGAGACGGGCTGGGAATGGTGCCGGGATGCTCCCGGGGAGCGATCAGAGCTGACAGCGCGGCTCCCGAGGGATGCGGGCGCCGGGAGCCGCCGGGGCGGGGAGGAGAAAACCGGGATTAAAGGCTGGGAATGAGAGCCCGTCCCGGCAGGGCATTAATTCCTGAACGCAACCAGCGCCTGCATTAGCAGGGATCCCACTGGGGCTGTTGCGCGGCTTTATTTGATGGCTTTAATTAATTTATTGCTCTGCACGCAGCTCGGTGCTCCCCCTACGTGCGTGGCCGTGGCTCTTGGGACCTCCGGGGGAGCTCGGGGGTGACCCCAAGCTGTCCCCCCACCACTCACCTCTTCACGTCCCCAGATCCCAGTGTCCTGGCCCACTGGCCCGTTTTGGTGGCCCAGTTTTGGGACCACGGGGTCCCAGAGCAGGGACAGAGCTGCTCTGGGCTTCCCACCACGTGCTCGACCTTCCCCAGACAGGGCAGGAAACCTCCTTCAGCTCCATCCTGCTCCTCCAGCTCCACCCTCCTCCTCCAGGCAGCAATCCTGAGCTGTAAATTGGGCTGTAAATCCACCCCAACCCACCCAGTCCTGCTCGTTACCCTCATTAGAGTCCTAATTGGGTGGCCCTGTCCCTACCCCGTGCTGGGCTCACCCTCCCTGCGCTCAACCCCAAAATGCTGAGGGGACAGGGACCCAGAAAGGACCAGGGATGGAGCTGAGGTCGCCATGGGCTGTGTGACATCCCAAATGCCCAGGGGAATGGCAGCTCAGCGCCACCCCTGTGCTGCCCTGGCAGCCACTCCGTGAGGGGAACGAAGCCACAAAACCTCCAGGGCCACCTCGGAGAGGGACAAGGACAGGGAGAGCGGCGCTGCGGGGGCGGCGTGGTTGTGTTTCTGTCACACCAGGGGGGAAATACAAGGAAATAAAAAGCTTCTATAAATGATATCATTTCTCCTGCCAGGCTGGGAACGGGAGCGAGGCGGCTGCAGGTGACAGCCGGAGCCTCCGAAATGCCAAGCCAGCCGTGACGCCAGCGCTGGGGTCACCTCCGTGTCCCCAACCCACGGATCCGCTCCCCTTCGGCCACCTCAGAGTGCTCAGGGCTGCACCCAGCACAGGGACCCGCTGGGACCCAGCTGCACCTCGGCCCTGGCAGCTGAGACTGCCCAGTGTCCCCTCTGTCACCTCTGTCCCCTCTGTCCCAGCTGTCCCCTCTCTCCCTGCTGTCCCCTCTCTCCTCACTGTCTCCTCTGTCCCCACTGTCCCCTTTCCCTGTTGTCCCCTCTGTCCCCTCTCTCCCCGCTGTCCCCTGAGGAGACTCACTGTCCCTGTCACCTCCACCATCCCATTCCCCATCCCAGGAATGCCAGGAGGAGGCTGCAGGGCAGGGATCCGGTGACTGATGAGCTGAGCGAAGCCAAAGGTCCTGGGTTTGTCACTGTGCCAGCACCAGGAGCACCCCGGAGGCCATTTATGGCTCCCGTCCCTCCTTCCCACATCCCAAAGCGTTCCCTGCATGCTCACACAGCTTTTGGAGGGCAGTAAATCCCCAGTTTCCATGGGATTGGTGGTGGGCGCTGGATTTGGCCATCCCAAACCCCATTCATGCCTCTGGATGTGACAACTCCCCTCAGCCCATCCCAAATCCCACACCCCAGCGGCTGCCCACCCCCACGTGAACACCCCAAAACACACTCCCGGGTTTTCCTCGCTTCATCCTCCTTCCCATCATCGCTCCAGAGGAAAATGGGATCGGCCCCTCTCCCTGCTGTCTCCCCCGGGCTCCCTGAGGAGCAGCAGGCAGATGTTTGCTCCGTGCCAATCTGCGTCCTGCTGGATGCCGTAATAATATCAATTATCCCAAGCTTTCATCCACGGAGCTCTGTGTTCCCTGGGAAATAGAGATGGATGGAGCCGCTCCGCCGCCAGCCAGAGGGGCAGGGGGTGCTGGGGACACCGGGCTTGGGGACAGATGGAGAGGTCACAGCCGTGGAAGGGGCGGGGAGAGCCTGGGGCTGGATTTCCTTCGGGAATTGGGAAAACGCTGCAAAACTCATTTCCAGCCTCAGCTGGAGGGGCCGCCCTGAGCTCTGGGAAGAGCTGAGATTCCTGGGGACATCCCGGCTCCAGGCGTGGGATACCTGGCAGATGGATGCTGGCACCTCCTCGGCAGAGCATTGTCACCGTGTGTCACCCGGCTGGAGCATCCCTGCCCTGGCACCGCTCCCTGGGGCTTCCCTCTCCCTCAGGGCTGGCTTTGGAGTCGGGAGCAAGGTGGGACGAGGGTGGCAGCACCCCAAATTTCCCCTGGAAAGCCGGATTTTTCCCAGGGGTTTGTGCTGTCCCTGCTTCCCGGGCTGCCCGACAAGGAGGTGGGGGGGGATCCTTTTTTTTTCCAGTCCTGTTCCTATTTTGGCAGCGCTGGAGTCAAGTAGCTCAATTAAGCAATAACTGCCTCTGTACAGCTGCCCACACAGCCTGCGGTAAATAATTAAATGCTGAAATAATCCAGCAGATGGGAAGCAGCATGGAGAGGGATCCGAGAGGAATCCTCCCTCCCGCCCGGCTCATCCCTGGCCCTGCCACAGCACCGGGACGCCGAGCCGTGGAAATATGGGGAAACACCTGGAGGGGAAAATCCCCACTCCCACCACGTGTCCCCCGCCCTGAGGTGGCGGCGGGAGAAGCAGAACGTGGAAAAAACATCATGGAAAATTTTAGCCGAGCCCTGGTATCGATCTGGAGGCGAAGCACATCCCCGAGCCAGCCCGCGGCTCCTCTCGCACATCATCCACATTTTATCTGCTCCAACGCAGAGCAGGAGCATCACTGAGAGGCCTAATTAGCAGACACTGATGGATAAATATTAATTCCGAACCCTCAGGAACGAGGATCCAGCTTGGAGCTGGGAGGGTCTGGCACGGGAGGCTCTCCTGAGCGTGGTCCAGCCACCAGAGCCGCTGTCCCAGCGATTCCTGGCGTGGAATTGGCGTCATCCACGTGCCGCATTCCCTGTCTGCTGCAGCCCCATCCACCTTCAGGAAGGGAAGGGAGCCCCACAAGCCACTCAGTGATCCCTAAAATCCCTTCCTGCCATTCCAAAGGGCTGGCACAAGGAGCTGGCTGGCGGGCAGTGGCCGCGGGATGTTGTTCCACGGCGATCCCGGCTCTCCCCGGGCAGCCGGAGCCTCCTCTCCATATTCGCATTTCCATCACATCCTCCTCAGACAGCTCCGCTCCGCTCCTCCATCTGCTTAAATGCCACCTCCGAGAGGGATTGGCTCGCAACAGCTTCTCCCCTTGTCGTTTGCTCCCCGCTCTCCTCCTCGGGATTTGCATGCTTGATCCCGGGAATTCGCGAGGGCTTCGGATTTTGTGGGGCCTGGGAAAATGCGTCAGCCTGAGGACGGGGCAGGAGATGGCCTCAAAACCTGGATTTCTCCATGGGAACAGCGGCTTTTCGGGTCCAGAACACCCTGGGAAAAGCTGAGGTGTCCGATCCCAATGTCACCCCGTTGGGGACATCCCTGGGGAGGGTCCTGCCGCAGGCTCGCAGCCAGGAGTGATTTATTTTCCGAGTGTGAATTGAATCTCAGCTGGGAACAGATTTTCCTGCCAGATTCACCTGGTCCACCACCCGAATCCGATCGGGAAAGTGATCCCAGGAATCAGATCGGGAAAGCGATCCTGGGAATCAGATCGGGAAAGGGATCCCGGGAGGCGCCTTCCAGATCCTCATCTCCGTTATCCGCTCCCGGCCAATTCCCCAACAGCCCTGAGCTTAATCCCGCACTCAGCCCATGGGGCAAGATGCAATCCTGGGATAAACTGGGATGAACTGGGATGAACTGGGATGTTCTGGGTGTCCCCCCAGCCCGCCTGGAGATGCACCCGAGCTCCTCAGCGCACGCATGGATCTGCTGTCACCTCCGATGGCTCCGGCGGCTCCATCCCTCGGCCAAACCCCCTTTTGTCACCTCCCAGCCTCGCCTTTGGGGACCCCCGCGCCCGTCCCCCCTCTCTTTGTGCCGGGAGCGCGCCGGAGGCGGGGGGACAGCGCAGCTGCTGCTGGCAGGGGATGTGACAGGGTGTCACAGCCCCGTCCCCCCCCCGGCACGCGCTGTCACAGCGCGTTTTTCCCGGGAGCTGCTGGATAATTTGCATCCGCCACGACGCAGCTTCTGGGCCGTGTTTGTCAAAGTCAATCCGCGGCTCGCTGCCTCCGGAGATTCCCGCATGATCCCGGCATCCAAGGCTCATGGACGGGCACAGGCAGCGCTCCAGAGCTGCCCACGGAGCCGCCCGGGCAGCGCCGAGATGGCCCTGGCACCTCTCGTCCCAGGGGTGGAAATTCCTGGGAGGAAGGCAGGGAAGAGCCACCAGCTTGTGGGTGACACAAGGACAAGGTGTCCCTGTCCCCCATGGATGAGGGACATCCCTGGGATGAGCCACGGCGCTCCAAGGGGATTAAACACCAGGGCAGGAGCATCACCCCAAATTCCAGCACCAGCCCCGTCTCCCTGAAGCCCAGGGGTGCAAATTCTTGGGAAGCAGGAAGGAAAGAGCCACCAACTCGTGGGTGACACCAGGACAAAGGTGTCCCTTGGAGACATCTCTGGGATGAACCATGCTGCTCCAAGGGGAACAAACACCAGCACAGGAGCATCACCCCAAATCCCAGCCTCAGCCCAGGGTGCTGTCACGAGCTGGGGGGGCTCAGCCCCGCCTCGCCCCCATCCCTGTCACCGTAGGAAGGGGCCAGCGGCTGCTCCTGGATGCTCCCTCGGTGACAGCTGTCGATCCCGCGATAGACTTGTGCTCCCTGGGAGCCTGGCTTTGTTCCCTGCACAAAGGGAGCTGCCAGGGAGCCGCGACAGCCCCGGCACGGAGGGATCGGGGCTGCCTGCGAGGTGGCGGGAGGACAGGGTTTGTCACAGCCCTGCCATGCATGGTGGCACGGGGATGAGCTGGGAGCACGGATGGAAAGAGGCAAGAGCCAGGGGTCTCAGGCCCCCCAGGGTCATCCCTGCTCCTCGCTGGTCCCGCTGAGCCCAAAAATGCCCCAAAAGTCCCTTTATGGGGTGTGCCTGCCCATGTTCCCTCAGGTTCCCAACCTGGAGGGATGAAGGAACAAGTGTGACAACGGGGACACGTGGGGGTGGTGACAGCGGTGCCAAAGCCCCCGCAGGGTGGAGCCGGAGCTTTTCCATCTCTCCCAGGACCCTGCAGGCTCCGTGGCACAGCCAGACCCGGCACCCAGGGGACTCCAAAGCGGGGACAGAGGGTGCTGTGACCTCCAGGGTGCTGTCACACCCCTGCCCCACTCCCCCAGAGCAGGACACGCTGCTGTCCCCTCCCTCAGCTCCATCCAGCTCCAATCCCGACCTCTGCGACCCCTGGGATCCCCTCACTCACCTTGCTCTCAGCCCTCCTAAATCCCGGCGAGCATCTCCCGGGCTTTGCCGCGAGCCGGCTGCATCCAGGCGCTCCATCCACGGCCTCCCCTCCGCTTCCAAACTCCCCAATTCCAGGGGAGTGGGGGCTGTTCTCACTTTTCTGCGCTATCTATAGTCCCCTCCATGCCTCTATATATAGATTCTATAGCTCCCAGCTAATCCCTCCGCAATCATAAAGCCATTAAATTAATTAACCGAGGGAAAGAGAGGGAAAAGGGCTGGAGGCCCCCACCCCCCCCCACCCCGAATATCAGAGGAGAGTTTGACATTCATTTATTAATTTATTTATTTATTTATACCCAGATTCAAGGCAGGTCAGCCCCGGGTGCTGCCAGCCCAGCTCGCCCCGGCCACGCGGAGCAGATCCGTGAATCCACCAGGCAGGGCTGAGCCATCATCCCAACCTCTGCTTCTCCTGATGTTCCAGGTGGGGGAACGAGGCAGGAAAAGAGCTGCAGGTGCTGGGATCTGCATTTCCACGCTGGATCTGGCGCATGGGATGGGTGGGAGGGCGGCGCTGAACCCCACTCCCATCCTCGTTTTTCCAGCTCCCGCCTCGGAGCCGGGCGAGAATTCCAGGGAGGGTGTGAAGTGGTGACGATCCAGGAGCGCTGCCAGGAGCGAGGGAGCTGCAGCCGCCAGCGGGAGCAGCCACAGGCGCTGGAGCGCTGGATGAGCCCCTGGATTGGAGGGAGAGCTCGGCGTGGGCCGGCTCCTGCGTGTTTGCAACCAAATCCATCCCCGGCTCATCTGCTTGGGGTTGGGGAACGTTGTCACCCCGAGCTGGGCATCCTTGGAGCTTTTCCAGGGAATTTGGGTTGGAACACGTCGGAAGAAGGAACACGCAGGTGGGGAGATGGAAACGGGGAGAGATGGAAACGTGGAGAGATGGAAAAGCTCCGGCTCCACCTCACCTGGGCTTCGGCATCGCTGTCACCACCCCCACGTGTCCCCATTGCCACACCTGTCCCCTCATCTCTACGGGGCAGCGACCTGGGGGAACATGGGCAGGAGCATCCCATAAAGGGATTTTTGGGGCATTTTTGGGCTCAGGGGTCAGTGAGGAGCAGGGATGGCCCTTTGGAGACCTCTGGCTCTTCCCTCTTCCCATCCATGCTCCCAGCTCATCCCAGTGCCACCGTGCCTGTGACAAGGTGGAGGGACAGCGACCACGGAGCAGCCAGGAATGCCAGGGTTGGGAACGCTTCCCTCTGATCCCCCCGGCTGATGGATCGGCTGTCTGCCTGCAATCCCCGGCCGTCACTCAGCCTCTAATCCGCAGCCCTGGCGCATTCTCCTCGCTGACAAGGAGCTGACACGGTTTTCATTGCACTTAATCAGCTCTTTAAATTTAATGCCCCAATCGGCTGCATCTGCGGCGGCCACTCCGCCCCGGCCGGGCCCCGCAGAGGTGGAGGGCGGCAGGAGGGAGGAAACCCTTGCTGGAATTTCAAGGATGGAGCTCTTTGCAGCAGCCAGAAGCTCCCAAAAAATCCCAGCTCGGCTCCCAGTTCTTCCCAGGCGGTGCCATTTCCTCTCCTTCCCGTGGAACAGCCCAGAACTCAGCTGGGCGTGGTGGCCCCGGGTTCTGGTGGCATCCGTCACACACAGCCCAGGACATTCCTGGATCCCCAGGAGCCCCCCAGAGCGACCCCAGTGGCACAGGGACCCTGTAGTGGGGCGAATCCTGTGGTGACACCGTGGAGGTGACAGTGGAGGTGACACAGCCAGGGGTGAGGGGAGGATGGACAGGGCAGGGAGATTTGCTGGGATCAGGGGAGAGGGGAATCAGGAATGGCCACAGAGGGGACCGGGGACATCTGGGCACCTCCTGGCAGCCAAAGCCAAGCGCTGTGGGGATGATGGGCTTCACTCCACCCCAAAAAACAGGGAAAACAACGGGAATGAAGAGCCAGGGGAGGTTTTGGGGGTGAGGACAGGGATGGGGATGGGTGCAGGGAATGGGATGAGGACAGGGATGGGGATGAGGACCAGGGATGGAGATGAACGCAGGGATGCAGACAAGGCCGGAGCAGCTTCCCAGAGATCTGGGAGCTGCTGGAACGCAGCCAAGGGCAGCGTGTCCATGTGGAGCACTCAGGACTGGAGCCAGCAGGGAGGCACTTCTTGGTCCCCTGGCTGAGCTGGGATTCCTCCCTCCCCAGCCCCCTCCCGGGTGCCAAATCCTTCCCGACCACCGCCTGGCACCTCCCTGCTGCCGCCAGCTCCACTCTCCACACTGCAGAGACCCAGGGAACTGGGGGGCAAGAGCGATTTTTCTCCCTTCACCTTTCTTTGTACTCCTATGCTAATGCCAACAATGGGAATTAAACATCTCCCGAGCAGCAGAGAACAAAAGCCTCTGTTGAGAGGAGATCAGCGTGACCGAGCTGGAGGCGCTTCCAGCCGGATAAAAAAACCCTGGAGCAGGAATGAGGAACAGCGGGATGAGGGGCACCGCACACCCCTGGAGAGCTGGGGCTCATCGTGGGTGCATCGCAGCCTTGTCACCCCTCATCCACGGGAAAAATCCTTGGGAAGAAACCTCCCGAGCCTTTGGCCAGCTGGCCGGAGCCGGAGCCGGAGCGTGCTGGCACACACGGATGGGCAGCAGCCCCCTCGGGCCCCCCTGCGCCCGCCCCAGCCCTCACATGCCGCGCTCCGTGCGGGAAGGCGATGGCCTGGGATGCTCCAGCCTGCCCTACATTCCTCCTAAATATAGCAGCCAGGTGCTGCCACTTCCCCAGCTCGGGAGAGGCCAGCTGGTCCCACCCTGGGATGCTGGGACGATACTGGGATGATGCTGGGATGATGCCGGGATGATGCCGGGATGATGCTGGGATGATGCTGGGATGATGCTGGGATGCTGAGCCCACCGCTCCCGTCACCGTCCTTGTGTCACCTCTCCCATCCCGCCCATGACACCGCGACAGCTGAGCAGGGCCAAGGGGCTGGTGGCACCCTGGGGACACGGCCAGACGTCCAGATGGACCCACTCCTCGCGGTTTTTTCCTGGCCAACGCGGGGACCCATCCCAAAAATAGCCGGGAACAGCTTCCCGCGGCCCGGCGCTGGCTGGGCGGCACAGGAGGAGGAGGAGGGAAGGCAGCTCTCACCTCCTGCTTCCCGAAATGCCAGGAATGGGAGAAGGGGGAGAAGGGTCATCCCCGGCTCGGCGCCTCTCCAGGTGCCTCCTGTCCCAACCAGCTGGCGAGGGACCAAGAGGACGGGAGCGTGGCTGGGTGCTGCAGCGGTGCAGAGGGCTCCTGGCTGGATTCTGGGATTTTTTTCCTGCCTGCAGGACATCATTTGCTGCCAGCAGAGCCAGGCCCGGTGCCCAACCCATGTTTGCTCCCTGCTGGTTTCGCTCGGGACTCTGCCCCTCTGGATGATTCCAATAAAACCCCCCTGCCCCCAGGGGCCGTGCTGGTGCTGGGTCCCAGCTCCTCCCATCCCGGATTTCAGCTCGTCCTCTCCCTTTGTCCCTAAATCCCGCAGAGAACAGCCTGTCCCCACTTGGTGCTCGGCTCTGGGCCCCCCCAGTCCCCGAGGGGCTCTCAGACCCCATCTCCAGGCAATCCTCGGTGCTCCCGTCACCAAAACCGCAGGAGAAACAAAAACTCTCCAACATTTTTAACGTTAGAGAGTCAAGGCGTGACTTTACTCTGGCCAGGATGTTGTTCTGGCCAGGATGTCCCACAGAAATCCTCTCATCCACACACAGCCCGGCTGTGCAGAGAGGATCATTCCACGACCCACGATCTTACAGGATTTTCCCCCAAAATTTGTACAGTCAAAACCCATCGAGACGCGCCGCTTCAAAGTTCATCGGTCCAGAGCTGAGCAACCCCCAGCAATCAGTTTTTCGCGGGATCTGAATCTCCTCGCCTCCGATGTTAATTAGATCTTCATTCTTCGATTTTCTCATCAGCCTTTTTCGGACCAGGTGTCTCAACCATACCAGGTTTAGCCTCTGGAGTTCCTCGATGTTTGTCAATGGCCGCTGATTTTCTGCTGATGTTCTGTTGATGGCTTTTTATCTTTCCGGGTATCTCTGGGCCCACTCCCAGTCTGTTGAGATGTTCAACTCATCTCCCTAGAGCGATACTGCATCTCCTAAAAAAAAAAACCAAACAAAAAACCCCAAGAAAAGTCCCCTCCCCAAGGCAAAGCCAAGTCAAGCTCGACTAGAGAGGCAACATGAAAATTTAGAAGTTGTATTGTTTCCAACAGTCCCGGTCAGGGACTCGACTCCCTCATCCCGGTTTTGCACCGCCTGCAGAAATCCCGGATCCCCACCAGCCCTTCCCTTCCCCAGCACCGCCTTTATCCCTTCCCGGCACCGTGGAACAGCCACGAATTCTGGAATTCCGGCCTGGAATGCTGAGGTGGAACCTCCAACGAAGCTCCCAGGGCAGGATCCGAGCCCCGCCCCGGCCCCCCCCGGGTACCAACACCCACATGGGGCACGGCGAGGGGCTCGCGGTGGGTGTGGGGCACCCACGCGTGAAGCGCCGGGGCCGCGCTCCCATCGCTTGGGTGGCCATGCAAGCGATAATTGGGCACTTGTGCGTGAGCCGGGGCCGCTCACGCATGAACCGCTCGGGTGCTCCCGCACAGCCCCTCCTGCGCCCTGCCCGCGGGCGGCGGGCTCGGTTCCCCGTGCAGACACGGAATGGGGTGAGGCCGCTGCCCGGAGGGGACCGAGGAAGCGGCACCGATGTCACTGTCACCGCCGACGTCAGCCCTTC
>VZTF01006024.1:134132-146212 GCA_013397755.1 Cnemophilus loriae
AGAGCCCCTCTGTCCCCAAACCCCCCAAAACCCCTTTCCCCCTTCCCCAACCGCCTCCTCCTTTCATCTTCCCCTCGGCTGAACTTTCCTTCCTTCTAATCAAGGCCTGCTATTAATGATGCATAAAATTACCCCTGATTAAAGAACCTTTCCCAGCAGCGGCGGCGGCACGGGGGGGGGGATCAGGCGGGTGAGGAGCGGGGTGAGGAGCCCCCGCCCCGGGCACCCACCCAGGGGGGGCAGAGGCGCTTCGGGGGCTCGGGGTTATTTAGGGACTGATGGCTCCGCTCCCCGAATCCTCACATCTTCCCGGCCAGCCTTAACGAAGGGATCAGCCAGAGCATCCCAGAGCTCGGGGCCAGCAGGGATCGCGCTGGTTCTGCCACCAGCCCGGAGCTGTTTGCGTCCCCTCTGCCTCGGAGGGGACACGCGGGTGTCACCGCCCGTCCCTTTAGGGAAACCATCTTTCTTTAAAAAAAAAAAAAAAACGAGTTTTTGGTGTGTTTTTCAGAGTTTAAAGCAATAAACGGCGGAGCTGACGGATGGGAGGTGGCAGCAGAAAGGAGAACGCGGCGGATCAAAGGCGCTGTGATCCGGGTGCCAGCGAGGAGCGGGCGGTAATCGCTGCCACGAGCGCGGGGCGGGGGCTGGCAGAGCCAGGAGAGCGCTCCCGGAGCTTCCAGAGGGGGAATTACGGGATGCAGAGCATGGATGGGGGGTCACGGCCCCCTGTCAGCCCCCCAAAATCCACCGGGAGCGCCAGGCGGGCAACCCCGAGTCAGGCGGAGCGGCCACAGCTGAGCAGGGAAAAGGTTTGGGAAGCAAATTTAATCCCAAATGTTGCTTTTTTTGGGGCCGTTTTCCCTCCTTTTTCCAGCTGCAGGGAAGGCAAACTGCATCCAGGAGGGAACAGGAGCATCTTTGGGGCATCTTTGGGGTATCCTGGATCCTGGCACGGCTGATTCCAGACCCCTCATGGGCTGAGAAGTGCCCAGAAACCCCAAAATCTTGGATTTTCCCTCCTCATCCCACCACCACTATCCCTGTGCCGAGCATCCCTGCCCTCAGCAGGGCCACCAGGAAACGTTTGCGGGATTAACGGGAATAAAACCCCTTCCAGAGGGGCTCTCCGGGCTCTGGGAAGGAGGGCAGAGCCTCTTCCATCCCCTCCCAGCGCTGCGTGGGCAGCGCGTGGCTGAGCCGCAGCTTTTCCAAACACCCCGGGGGCGAGGAGAGGCGTGGGGAATGCGGGAATTCGGGAATTCGGGGCTGGGAAGACGCAGGGATGCGAGGGAAGGACGGCACCGCGCGGGGAAAGCGGCGGAAAAACCCTTTTTTAAATTTATTTTTGCTCCAAAATTACCGACGGTTTCTTTCGCGCTGCTTTTAAAGCGGCTCCTGCTGCAGCCCGAGGGCCTCGGGCGGATGGAGGGAGATTATCCCGAGCGGTGGGAGGGGATTTGGGATTCCAGGCAGGGAAAAACGCGGCTCCAGGCTCCCGGGAAAGGCCTGAGCGCCGGGGATGGAGGGATGAGGTGCCGGAAGACGCGAGGGTGGAGCTGTCACCTGCAGTGTCCCCTGGGCGTCTCCAGGGAGAGCAGAAATTGGGGGAAAAAAGGGATTTTCCCAGCTGGTCCCACACTCCTGCGATGCCACAAGGACATGAAAAACCCCCAAGGCCTTCCCAGGTCCCTCCCCAGCCTCCTTTCCACGAGGATATTTTCTATTCCCGTTTTCCTCTGATCTCCTCGAGGTTTTTGGGGACACCCGAACACCTCAAACCCCTCAGCCAGGGCTCATCCCCAGCCCCGTCCCGTCCCCTATTCCCGCTGCAAATCCCATTTTTCCAGCGTCATTCCCTTCATCTAGCCCCCAGCCCCGTCCCATCCCCTATTCCCTTTGCAAATCCCATTTTTCCAGCCCCATTCCCTTCATCTCCCCCCCAGCCCTGTCCTGTCCCCCATTCCCGCTGCAAATCCCATTTTTCCAGCGCCACTCCCCTGAAGGAAATGAGAGATTCCCTTCGTCTCCCCAGGACCTGGGCCCTGTCTCCCCATAACGCTGGAGAATTCCCGGGAATGTTGCAATTCCCAGACCCCAAATCCCACATTTTCCCCACCAAACCCCACCCGAAACAACCCCGAGGGATGGGGAAAGGGATGGACGGAGCGCGGGAGGATCCCCAGGGCTCCAACCCACGCGTGTCCCCTCCTCTCCCGCGGGTTTTTCAGGGCCTGGGGGAGGATTTAGGATATTTAGGATAATCCAGGGAGAAAAACGAAAGGACGCAGGGAGCTGTCTGGGGCAGGACTAATGGTTATTATCTCCATTAAGCACCTCGGCTGGCAGGCAGGAATTAATTTCCAGGCGGGCGAGAGATGAAAGTTCCCCCATTTTTCAGGAGGGGAAATCGGCTCCGCGCCGAGAGGCCGGAGAAAAATCGCTCGGGCGCGGATTAAAAACGAGCCCCGTTTTATTAAAACTCGTTCTAATTTATCTCTCCCCTCCTGCAGGTGGGAATCCCGGAGATCCCGGGATCCGCTCTGGACTCGTGCCCGGGGTTGGGGCATCCCCGAGCGGCGCCGGATTTTGGGATCGGGGTCTGGAGGTCCAGGTTTTCCCTGCCTTAATTCCCCTTTTCCAGCCTAAACCCCCGTGGCTCATCCCCCTGCAGGCAGCAGGGAGGAGATGGTGAAATTAAAAAAAAAAAAAAAAGAAGAAATATTAAAAATATTCCAGTCTGGGAGGCAGTGAGGGGTCTGGAAAAAAAGCAGGAAAAGAGGGAAAAGCAGGAAAAGAGGGAATAAGGCTCAGCTCTGTGATCGATCTTGCCAAGATGTTGGGGAAAAAAAAAATATCAATTAGCTGCTAATGACGCGACGGCGTCAGGGAGATAAAAAAGCTTCCCAGGGGCTGGGAGTGAGAGCCAGGAATTCCGATCCCAGCCCTGAAATGCGGGAGATCGCTCCCGATTTATCAGCGGAGTTACTCAGCTCATTAAGTTGATTAATAATTGGATTGATTTGATTAATAAATTCCCTCCCCGGGTCGCTCTCCAGGAGCATCCCGGGTTTATTCGGACCAACATCCCCCAGATATTCAATTTTCTAGGTAGATCCAGGTAGATCGGTGGGGTTTAAGAATCCACCGGATCAAAAAAAAGCCAAAAACCGTGCTCTGAAATGAATATTTTTAATTTTTTTTCGGCTTTCTAAAAATATATTTAATGGGAGAAAAAAAAAAAAATAGTCCAGACTTGGAAGAGATCGTTTGGCTTTGAGCTTTCAGGGCTGGATTTTATTCTCCTTTCATTGCAGCAAGGCCTGGTCCTGCTGGTGCCCTTCTAATAATATTCCATTGTAACGGCAAAAATATTTCATTTTTTTCTGTTTAAAGCCTGCGAGGAAACGCTCCTGCTGCATATTCAGAGGTGTCGGCTCTCCCTTTTGGGGCTGGGATGGAAGCGATTTAAAAATAATAATAATAATCATAATCATAATAATAAAATAATAAACATATTTATTATATCATAATAAATACATATGTAATAAAATAATAATTTTTAAAAATAATAGCAAGAAAAAGCCCAAGGTTCAACAAAGCCACTGGAAAGTCCAGCCCCTGGGATATCACGGATTTACAAATCACCCCCAAAAAATCCCGTTTTTAATTGATCCCAGGGTTTGGTTCCCTGGGAGCGCTTCCCAAATTTGCAGCAGATCCCTTAAAACCTCAAGGTTGTCCCCAAAATTAAGGAGGGTCCGTCCCTCAGTGTCCCTGGTGGTGCAGCCGGGATGGGATGAGGAGGGATCCAATGGGGCAAAATGCTGGGAAATTGGGCAAAATGCTGGGAAATTGCGATCCAGGCTCTGGAATGGGGTGAAATGCTGGGAAATTGGGCAAAATCCCGGGAATTTGGGATCCAGGCTCTGGAATGGGGCAAAATCCCGGGAAATTGGAATCCGGGTTCTGGAATGGGGTGAAATGCTGGGAAATTGGGATCCGGGCTCTGGAATGGGGCGTGGTACAAACACGAGGTTTCCCCCTCCTCTTCCTCGTCTCCCTCCTCCTCCTCCTGTTTTAAGGCTAACACAGAAAAATAAGCACAATTTCTCCCAGTTTTATGGGATTTTTCCAGGCCCGGAAACCCCCGGGATTGTCACTCCCTCACCCCCCAGGAGGAAATCCCAACCTTGCCCCAGTGCTGGGAGCATCCCCCTGATCCCAGCGCTCCTCCAGCAGCCAGGAGCCCAACCCGGCGTGGCCAAACCACCCCCGGGAGCCCGTTTTTCCACGGAAAACCCATTTTTCCATGGAAAACATCCCGAAGGAAGGAGAGGGAGCAGCTCCAGGGCTGATCCGGGCGCTGCGGGATTTGTTCGCCCCAAGGTCGCTGCTGCCGCGGCTCCGGCGTTCATCGAGCGAGCTCTGAAACAGCAAAATCCTTTAATTGATTAATAAATCCGATCGATGGAGGCGGGGAGGGAGCGGGGCTGAAGCTGCTGGAGGCACCCCCGAGGGGGCTGGGGGGTTATTCCAGCTGGGAATGGGAACAGAGCGTGGCCGGACACCCCGGAGCCGAGGGGAAGGGTCAGGGTTGACCCCAAGCCCTGCAAGGTCTTGGCTGGGGAGCCGGAAAAACATCCCAGAAACTCCCAGAAAGGTGGGAAAAGGATCCCAGAAAGGTGGGAAAAGGATCCCAGAAACTCCCAGAAAGGTGGGAAAAGCATCCCAGAAAGGTGGGAAAAGGATCCCAGAAACTCCCAGAAAGTGGGAAAAGGATCCCAGAAAGGTGGGAAAAAGATCCCAGAAACTCCCAGAAAGGTGGGAAAAGCATCCCAGAAAGGTGGAAAAAGCATCCCAGAAACTCCTGGAAATGTGGGTGGGAAAAGCATCCCAGAAATGCCCAGAAACTGGGAAAAGGATCCCAGAAAGTTGGGAAAAGAATCCCAGAAACATCCAGAAAGGGCCTGGAGTGCCGGGACATGTGGGAACGGCTTCCCACTGCCTTTTAGGGCAGGCTTGGGTGGGATACTGGGATGAAATTCCTCCCTGTGAGGGCGGGGAGGGGCTGGAATGGATTCCCCAGAGAAGCCGTGGCTGCCCCATCCCTGGAATTGTCCAAGGAGCAGCCTGGGATGGTGGACCGAGCCCCTGCCTGCGGCAGGGCTGGAACGGGACGAGCTTTACCTCCCTCCCAGCCCAGCCCATCCCGTGATTCCAGGACGCGGCACCTCCGGCGCGCATCCCCCGCGCTCAGCCCCCTCCTAATTGTCCCCCTCCACCTTCTCCTGGTTGTTAATCGCTCCCTCCTCCTGTCCCCGCGCTCCCGACCCCCCTCTCCCGCTGCAGGTGCCGGCTCCGTTATTAACTTTTCACACGGAGCGGGAGGGCTCCAGGAGTTTTGTTTTCCCCCGTTCCTGATGGAGATTTAATTGGCCGGCGCCTGCCAGGGCGGCGGGGCCGTTCCGCAGGAATCCGATGCCAACGGGATTTCGGGTTCCTCGGCTCCCGCGGCCGCTGCCGAATATTTGAGGTAAATAAACACGATTGCGTCAACGGAGCGCGGCGTGAGGCTCGCAGGTGCGGCCCCAGCTCTGCCGCAGCCCAAACACGGCGGGATGAGCCCGAACTCGGGCCTGGGAAAGCTGGGAATGAGGGGATCCGTCGGGAAGCAACGGCTTAATAACGCTTTGCATTAATGGGCCGCAATGCAGGCGCTAATTAATGGATGCTGCTCCCATCTCCCCCCTCCCATGCCGGGATTTAACCCTCCGCAGCCTCTCCTGGATGGATGGGATCGCTCCCAGCCATCAGAGCTTCCAAATCCCAGGCTGGAAGGTTGGTGCCACCTCCTGCGTCCCACAGCGAGTCTGGACCCCCAAACCCCGGGCCAGGACCCCCAAACCCCCGTGCTGGGATCCCCAAATTCCCGTGCTCAGACCCCCAAACCCCCATCCCAGGGCCCCCAAACCCCAGGCCCAGACCCCCAACCCCCCGTGCCAGCCTCATCCTCCCTGCAGGGATGCCAGGGGCTGAGTGATTGACAGCTGTCACTCAAAGCCATCTCTGGCCTCATCTTCCCGGCAGATGAATATTCACGGCATGTTTTCTGCGGTGCTGCGGGACCCTTCTGCGGGTTCTGGCCATTAACTATTCATGGAACGCCAGGAAAAATGCAAATTCCAGCGGGTTTGGCTCGGGAATCGGCTCCTCCAGGCCTGGCATGGACGACCCCGATCCTCCCGTGCCGTGCCAGCTGCGGAAAGTGCTGGAAAAGGCAGGAAAACGTGGATCTCTCCCTTCATCCCGCGTTTCTGGGGTGCTGGTGGCCGCCAGGGACACCAGGACACCCCTGGTGTGACCTTGAGCGGTCACTGCCACCACCCTGCGTGCCCACGATCCTCAGCCCCGCTGGAATATCCCTGGGACACCCCAGAGCTCCAGCTGGCGCCGCCACCGGGATGTGCCCTGCTCTGGGCGGGGAAACTGAGGCACGGAGCGGGACAGGGCCGGCCTGTGGGACAGCAGGGGACAGGCGGGTGACACCGCCGGGTCTGGCTGTTGGTGGCGCTCGGCGCCGCCACCTCTTCACCATCCCGTCACTGAGTGGCTGAGCTGATTAAATCGCTGTTAATGATCCACTCATTAGCGAGGGCCATCAGGGCCGAGCCTGGCTCGGCCCGGGACACCCGCGGGGCTGCGGGGCCGGGATGTTCCGGGCTGGGACAGAGCAGGAGAGGCTCTTCCACTGCTCGGGTGGCTCGGGGACATCAGGAGGGACAGTCCCCAGTGGGAGCCCCGGGAAGGTCACCCGAGGGGTCACCCGAGGGGTCACCCGAGGGGTCACTGCCCCACGCTGTCCCCTGGGCTCCGGGGATGTTCCTCCCTCCGTGGGCATCTCTTGCCTGCCCCATCCTGAGCTCCCAGGGCTTCATCCCTAATCCAGACCCAAAATCTGAACCCCAAAGGTTTTGTGCCTAATCCAGCACCAAAATCTGAGCCCCCCAGAGCTTCATCTCAAATCCAACACCACAACCTGAGTCTCCAGGGCTTCATCCCGAATCCAGCATCCCATCCTGTTCTCGCCAAGGTTTCATCCCGAATCCAGGGCCCATCCTACTCTCCCCAGGTTTCCATCCCGAATCCAGGGCCCATCCCGATCCCCCCAGGTTTCCATCCCGAATCCAGGGCCCATCCCGATCCCCCCAGGTTTCCATCCCTGTCCCGGCCTGAACCCTTCGCACGGGTGGTTCCCATCCACGCTGGAATGTCCCAAAGGAACCCGGCCTTGGTGAATCCCTGGGACCCCCATCCTGAGGGGGTTTGGAGCAGAGTCTGGAGGAAGAGGAGGAGGAAGAGGAGGAGGAGGGGGAGGCATCCCGGCTCTTTCCCACGTTCACTCCTCCCCTCCGGCAGCTCTCGCACTTCCCAGCTCACCTTTCCCGGCGTGTTTGATCCCAGAGAAGCCTCGGACCCACGCGGCTCCCTCCTCCCTCCTCCCTCCCGGCTCATCTCAGTTTAAACACACGGACGCATGAAAAATAAATGTTGCTCGGGAAAGACAGCGGCAGAGGGCTGGGAAGCAATTAGCATCCAAAGAGGCGTAATTAGTGCTCAGAATGCGAGCGGCAGAGAAGAAATAAAGCAGCGTTCGGATGCAATCAGGGTCGTGCCTGAATTACAAACCGTTAACTGAATTGCTAATTAAGCGCAGGGTGTGAATCACGGCTTATTAAGGGCTCAGCGCAGGCTCTGCCAGCCGGGACCGTGCTGGGACAAGGGGACCGTGATGGGACAGAGGGACAGTGGTGGGACAAGGGGACCGTGATGGGATGGAGGGACAGCGATGGGACAAGGGGCTGTGATGGGACAGAGGGACTGTGGTGGGACAAGGGACTGTGGTGGGACAAAGGAATCTGCTGGGACAGACGGTCCGTGATGGGACGGACGGGCCGTGTGACATCCTTGGTGGCATGGCGTGACCCTTGGTGACGTTGTGCCAACCTCGGTGACACTCCGTGACCCTCGATGGCACGGTGTGACCCTTGGTGACGCGGTGTGGTCGCCGGCAGCACGGTGCCATCCTCGGTGTGGTGGTGAGACCCTCGGTGCCATCCTCAGTGTGGCGTGGTCCCCAGTGCCATCCTCGGTGCCACGGTGCCCTCCTTGGTGGCACAGAGCAATCCCTGGTGGCACACCGTGATCCCCGGTGGCACAGGATCATCGTGGGTGACACGGTGCCATCCTGGGTGGCACAGTGTGATCCTCGGTGCCACCCTCGGCACTGCTGTTCACCCAAGGTGGCAGATGCCACCGGGGTTTGGGGACAGTCCCCACGGGGCTGGCAGCAGCCACGGCACCGGCTCTGAGCGTGCCCTGCCCGTGGCACGCGGGGCAGGCGCTGCCCGCCCGGCCGTTAATTAGCCCTAATTAGCAGGCTTCGCCTCAACAGCCTGGGCATGGCTCCCGTGGGGATGGAGCTGGAGGAGCCCGAGTGGGAAAGGCCGGGAGCCACGAGTGGCCCTCAGTGTCCCCAAGGTCCCCTGTGGCCCTGCTGGCTGCCCTGGGTGCCACCTTCATGTCCCCTCTCAGCACGGGGGGAAGGCAGGTCCTAAGTGGGGACACTTCGCTTGGGGGATCCTTCTGGAACATCTCCATATCCTGCATCCCACATCCCTGCATCCCAAATCTCTATTCCCTGCATCCCTGTGTCCCCAAATCCCTGTGTCCTGCATCCCACATTGGTTGGAAAGGAACTCAAATCCCCATCCCAGGCCGTTCCCATTCCCTGAATCCCTGTAACCCCATATTCAGGCAGCCTGTGTCCTCAAATCCCTGTATCCTGCATCCCACATTCCCATTCCCTGCATCCCTGTATTTCCAAATCCCTGCATCCCTGCATCCCCCATCGCATTCCCTGCACCCTCACCCCCCCATCTCCCCTGTTCCCATCCCAGTTCCCATCCCAGTTCCCAGCCCCGTTCCCATCCCAGCTCCCGCAGCCCCACTGGGAGCAGGGAGCGCCCAGAGCCCGATCCAGGGATGGGAATGAGGACAGGATTGATTGATTAATTAATTATTCCTGGTTTATCCAACCCAGACACGTCTGACGAGCTTTGCCCAGGGGGGGCAGCTGCCCTCGGCCGCCTCCTCCTTTGCTTCCCAACCTTTTCCCTTTTTCTCCCCAGGATCATTTAGATCTTCACCTTTTTCCCTTTCCCGTTTTCCCCAGAGTTCCAGCACCGCGGAACTCTGCGTGTCCTCGCCAAGCTCCCCGAAATCCCCCCGGCTTTCCCACCTCCCTGACGGGTGCTGAGCTTCCAGGGATTCCCCGCGGCCCCGCTCCATCCGCGCTGGCTCCCCGAGGGCCGGGATCCCCCAGCTTTTCCCGGGAAGCCGAGGAGCAGCTCCGGCTCTCCAGGCTGGCGAGCTCGGAGCGGGGATGAAAGGGAAACGGCCGCGCTTGGAGCCCGGAGCTGGGAAAGGTCCTGGGAGCACCGCGGCGATCAAAGGGAGCCTCATCTATTTTAATGAGTTCTCCTCCGAGCATTCCAGAGGGTTTGGAGAGAGGAAGGGGCTTTCCGGAGATCAAAGCCCTGCGTGAGGAGCCGAGGGGGCTCGGAGAGGGAGAGGAAGGGAAAAAAAGATGGAGAAGCCGGAGATGCAGCTCCGAAGGATCCACATGGAGCTTCCCGATGCCTGGGAAGGAGCTGAGCATCAGGGGGATGTGGCCGAGGGAGGGCAGAGCCACCAGAGCAGCCAAGGAATGTCCCTGTCACCAAATTCGGTTCTTTTCCTATTCTGCCACTCCCAAGTCTGGGAACAGAGGGCTCAGGATGGGCAGGAAGGGACTGACAGGGACGTGGGCAGATGTCCCCACTTGTCACGCTGGCAGGATCAAAGAGCCACTGGGATGATCCCGGGAAGGGACAACCCAAAGTCCCCCCTGCCCATCAGCGCTTCCCTCTTGGCGCATCCCACAAATCCCCCGGATCCAGCACCAAATCCCAGCTCGTGTGGGACACCAAACCCAGGAGCACGGCCTTGGGAATGGTCCCCAGGCTGGGATTTCTCCACCAGCAGGAGAAAATCCAGCGGGAACAGGAGCAAACGTGCAGCTCCCGGGGAGAATCCCGGAGCAAATGAAGACGTGCGGCTCCGGAGCCGTTATCCCTCCCCGGCTCCTCCGCGGACCCTTCGGAGATGAAATCCCTTTTTCTTTTATGAAGGATTTATCAAGTTTAGTTTGAAATCACCGAGGAAGATTCCCTGTTTGGATAACCCTCTGGCTTGTGCTGGATTAACGTCCCAAGCCGGGAACTGGCGGATGCTTGGCAACATCGTAATGAGGAAGGGCAAACACAGCAATGAGGAGAAGAGATCCCACTGCTTTTCCAGGGCCAGAAATTCCGGGATGATTCCTGGCAGGGAAGCCTGGAGCCCTGGCTGCCCCTTGGGATGCAGGAAAATCCCAAGGACTGCTGGAGTGACGGAGATTCCTCGGGTTCTTGTAATTTTGGGACTTTATTTTTTTTCCAGAGGAGGGAAAACAGGATGAATCCCAGCACTGTTGCAGGGCAGACACCTGGAGCTGCAGCAGCTCCACAGCCCAGCTTCCCGGCCAAGGATTGTGATGGAATAAAGCAATTCCCAGCTGGTGATCCCTCAGGCCTCTTCCTGGGAATGGCTCAGCTCAATCCAGCAGGGAGGGATGAGGAATAAACACCCCCAGGGAAAGGTGGGAAAAGCTGGAGAGGGGCTGGGAAGCGTGGAAAAGGGGATGCTGCTCCCGGTCCCCAAATCTGGTGTGTCCACGCTTGGGAATATCCCAGGGGATTTCTGGGAATTCCAGGGCTTCATCATAGAACCATGGAACGGTTTGGGTTGGAAAGGAACTCAAAGTCCATCTCGTTCCAGGGGCAGGGACACCTTCCCCCATCCCAGGCCGCTCCAAGCTGGCCTTGGACACTTCCAGGGATCCAGGGGCAGCCACAGCTTCTCTGGGAATTCCTTCCCAAAATCCAATCTCTCCCTTCCCTCTGGCAGTGGGGAGCCATTCCCTGTGTCCTGTCCCTCCATCCCTTGTCCCCAGTCCCTCTCCAGCTCTCCTGGAGCCCCTTTAGGCCCTGGCAGGGGCTCTGAGCTCTCCCTGGAGCCTTCCCTTCTCCAGGTGAACATTCCCAGCTCGGTTCCAGAGCAGCTCCAGCTCCCAGAGCATCTCCACGGCCTTCTCTGGATTTGCTCCAGCAATTCCACATCCTCCTTATTCCAGGGAGGAGCCAGCAGGACCCTCAAATTCCAGGGTCAGCCCGGAGGTGTGCTCCTCCTGACAGCTCAATGATCCGCATCCCGCTGCCCGCGGATCCTGGAAAAATTAATCCTAATTGCTGCGAGCGAGGCACGGCGCACTTGTAACTGCGGGCCGTTAATTAGGGCCCTGTAATTGGATACAGCGCTCCCTGTAAATCCAATTACCTGGGATTAGAGCCGTGCCAGGGCACCGCGAGTGGGATGCGGCCAAGGCGGCCACGCCAGGGTCCTCCCCGTTCCTGAAACTTTATCCCGGCCCGTTTCTGATGGGGAAAGCTGGGAGGGGTCTCCAGCTCCTTATCACAGCCCCAAATTACTCCCAAAATCCTTCTCCTCATCCCCTTTTTCCTGCCAGGAAGGGTCTCCAGTTCCTTAGCACAGCCCCAAATTCCCCCCCAAATCCTTCTCCCATCCCAGGGAGGCTGCCGGGGTTGCCCAGATCCGTAAAGATTAAATCATATGCATATATATATATATATATATATATATACAAAGGGAAAATATTTAACTACTGGAACAATCATCCCCTTTTAATGTCCATGGATAAAACCTGGGATTGTTTCCCAAGGAGAACGAGGTAATTCCGGCTCTCTTTTTATGGAGTTTTGGGCTATAAAAAGCCAAGTTCTGGAGTCTCCTGGAAGCTGGAGCAAAGGCTGGGTTGGGAGGGACTAATTTGGGGTTAGGGAATGGAATGGAATGGAATGGAATGGAATGGAATGGAATGGAATGGAATGGAATGGAATGGAATGGAATGGAATCACATC
>VZTF01006024.1:146238-162385 GCA_013397755.1 Cnemophilus loriae
CACATCCCGCTGTGCCCACGCCTCTCCTTGGGCAGGAGGGGACGGATCCGACCCCAGGGGGAGCACAAGGAAGCTCAGCCCCCGTTCTGCTGCAGGCGCTGCATTATCCCCCTGCCACAAATCCCCCGGGAAGCACTTTGGGAATCCAAATCCACATCCGGGGGTGCTCATCCCGTGCCCCACAGCCCCCAGACCCCACGGGAAAATCCCCATTTTCCACCCTGGTGCCGCGGGTGCCGCCGTGCCCAGCCTGCTGCTGCCCTCTGCCGCGGGGAAGCTGCTGCCAGGGAATTCCTGCTCCCGGGGAAAGCCTCTCCCCCGGGAAAGCCTCCTGCCGGCACGGAGCTGCTCGCGGCGGGCAGCGCTGCCGGCACCCCGCGGGCTCGGCCTGCCCGGCACGGCCCGGCCGCTGCGGGAACCCCGGGCGGGGTCTGCAGGACAGGGGCGCTCTGGATCCCAGGAAAAGGCTGCTCTGGAATTCAGGGTCACGGATGCTCCAGACCCCAGGACAAGGATGCTCTGGGATCCAGGGTCAGGATGTTCTGGACTTCAGGACAAGCATGCTCTGCACTCCAGGGTCAGGGATGCTCCAGACCTGAAGACAAGGCTGCTCCGGATCCCGGGACAAGGCTGCTCCGGATCCCAGGACCAGGCTGCTCTGGATCCCGGGACAAGGCTGCTCTGGATCCCGGGACAAGGCTGCTTGGATCCCAGCACAAGGCTGCTCCGCACCCCAAGGCAGGGCTGTTTGATATTTCCCAGCCCAGCACAGGGAAGCCCTGCAGGAGCCCTGGCACCGTGCAGATGGGCAGGAGGGCTGAATGTCCTGGGGCTCTCCCAGTCCCAGGAGAGGCAGAACTGGAGTGGGGCACAGGGATCGCAGTGAGGGGTCCAGGGTGAGTCTGGGCTGGGGGACCACGAGAAAAAAACCCCGTGGGGATGGGGAACTCCATCAGCCGAGCCCCCTTGGGATGGGGATGAGCACCGTTCCACGAGTGGGGAAAGGACACTGGTCCCCACTGGTCCCCACTGGTCCCCACGCCAGGGACAGGGTCCGGTCATCCCTGGGGTGGGGGACCAGAGCTCAGCACCCCCAGCCCCGCATCCCAAATTCCCTCTGCTCCCAATCCCATCCAGCACCCGCTGTGCCCATCCCTGCACGCCTCCCCAGGCCCTATTAACATAATTAATTAAACCAGGGGCCTGTGGATGATCTAATTATAACCGAGCCTAGATTTGATTTCCCTTTTAATTAATTTGTGTTATTTACATGCAGCGGCTGCCCGGGCACAGTCACGGGAAATGTCTGCTCGGCAAAGGGCACATCCCGAGGGACAGGAGAGGCAGGAGGTGACACTTGGGTGACACCAGGACAAGGCAGGGACACAAGGGGGGCGTGGGAAGGGGGGGCACAGCTGCTCTGTGGTCAAAGCTCGTCCTGCAGGGGGACACGGAGGGACCATCACCGAGTGCCACCACCCCGCAGGGACGTGACATCCCCGGGGTCCCCAAAGGGAGGTGTGGGTGCCGTGGGGACCCCCAAGGGACGCGTGGGGACCCCCAAGGGACGCGTGGGGACCCCAAGGGGTCCCGGCTGCCAGACCTCACTAGAGGGCAGCAAAATGCTGCCGTTCCCAGTGCTGGAGGCACGGGACCACCGCCCCCCGTGCTGGTGGCCACGTCCCCTCTGGGGACCTTCAGGACTTGGTGGCAGCTCTTCCCAGAACTCCTGGAACTGCAGATCCCTGCGCCGTTCCCGGGGGATGCTCGGGACAGGGGAGCTCACGGGGAGCACCTTGGCTGGGCTGGGTGACACTGAAGGTGATGCTGTCCCAGCCGTCGGGGACCCTGGGGACTGATCCAGACCTTCCCTCAGGCTGGAAATTCCTCTCCCAAGCACAGGGAGCCCTGGATCCATCCTGATCCTGCACAAGGAAAAGAGATCAGTTCAGAGGAGGAATTTTCCTGACACCTTCCAAGGCAGCTGGGCACCCCCGGGAAGGAGATGGAGCCCGGACACTGCTGGATGTGGGATCCTCTCCGCTCGGAATTCCACGGGTGGGGCAGCAAAACTCCAGGAAAATCCTTGGGATACAAACCCACCTCGTCTGCAGCAGCAATAAAAGCTGCCAGAGGCTCTGAGCTCCAGGGAGGGATGAGAGGCAGCGGGAAAATCCCTCTGGAGAGTGGCACAGGACAGCTGGGGAGTGGCACAGGACAGCTGGGGAGTGGCACAGGACAGCTGGAGGGTGGCACAGGACAGCCAGGGCCCTGTCCTCCACCCTGAGGCCACCAGTGCCCTGCGTCACCTGCCCTGCACAGGGACCAGGATCCCTTTCCAGAGGGATGGATCCGTGCCCACGGATTGGCACCCAAATCCCATCCAGCCGAGGGGATTCTTGCCCAGGTCGGTGCCCTGCGAGGTTCCCCTCTCGAGGTGACTCCTCAGGCTGCCGAGATCCAGCAGCTGCCGGATTTTCCCTTGGAATAATCCTGTTGAGATTTCCCTAATCTTTAGTGACTCATCTGCATCCCTGGATCCCCTGCCCTAATTACCACAACCCTCCTCAGCCTCTCTCCCTGCACGGCCCCGTTTTCCAGCAGAACATTCCAGGGTTTTTCTGCTTCTCCAGACCTGGGAATGCACCCTCCCTCCCATTATTACCTCCCAAAAATCCCCATTTTCCATCAGACCATTCCCAACTGTTCCTGCTTCCCAAGACCTGGAAATGCTTCTTGCCTCCCATTATTACCTCCCAAAAATCCCCATTTTCCAGCAGAACATTCCAGAGTTTCCCAGCTTCTCCAGATCCAGGAACACCTCCTGCCTCCCATTATTACCTCCCAAAAACCCCCATTTTCCTGCAGACCATCCCAGGAATTCCGTTATTTCCAAGGCAGGGGCTGGACGTGGAGCAGGAACGCAGCTCCAACCCCAATTCCCCTGGAGCCAAACCCCTCACAAAGCTCGAACATGAAGCAAAACGTGGCCAAATTCCCAGGGGAAGCTCGGGGAGCCGAGGAATCCAAGAATCCAAGGAGAAACAGATGTTCCCAGGCAGAACAGGGAATCAGCTTGCAGCAGCACAGGAAAACAACGGGAAAATATCCTCAGTTTTTCCTGTTTCAGGGGAATCTTTCTCAGAGGTGGGGCTGGAATGTGGAATTGGGGTCTGGCAAGGAAAGGGCCACTTCTGGAGTTTTTTGGGGACAACTGGAGATTAAACAGCTGATGGATCAATCCTTCCACATTAAAACATCAAACCCAATCGAAGGGTTAAAAATTAAGGAGCGTGGGGATTTGTTTTTCCGAAAGGCCGGGGCTGAGCTGGCTGGAACAAACCCCTGTGCATCCCAGGCCCTGCCTCTTCCCCAGATCCTGCTTCCAACGGTGCATTCCCAACCTCGTCCCTTGCCTGGCAAAAGCAGGTCACCATCTGCTCTGCCTCCAGCCTCTGGCTCAGCTCCTGCCCCTGCAGGAGATCCAAGAGCTTTTCCCACATTCCCACTCCAAACCTCGCTGCCCAACGAGGACACGAGGGCAGGGATGCTGGCAGGCTAGGGGAATAACCAGGAATATCCATCACATCCCTCAGGAGATTCCCAAATTTCCAGCTCCTGGAGGAGTTCTCCCTGCTCCGCTTCCCGACTTTGATTTTCCATCTTCAAAAAGAACACGGAGCAGGCACAGAGGAGACCCCCAGCCCTTCCAAGCTCTGCAATTCCAGCCTCTGGAGCAGAATCCAGGAGGATTTAACAGCAGGAAAAGGCTGGAAAAACAAGAGCCAGGGAAAAGCTGCTTCCCCTCTCAGGGAGCCTCCCAGGCCTGGCTGCAGCCCTGCCGTGCCCGGAGCAGCTCCAGGCTGGCTCCTTTCCATCTCCTGCTGCTTCCTGCCAGCCATTCCCGGGAAAAAAGCTGTTCCTGGATGTTCTACCTGCTGTACAAGGCAGGTGTGGCCCTCCCTGAGTGGCTCCTTCCTTGTCCCCATCAGTGGCGCTGCCCTGCCAGCCGAGAGCGGCACGGTCCCGTTCACAGCACGGACTTGGATCCACATCCCAGTGGATCCCATCCACACCCTCCCAATCCCTCCTGGATACCTGGCTCTGGTTCATGGGATCAGGTTTTGAAGTGCTGGGATTGACCCCAAAGCTCCTCCCAGGAGCGGGAAAAAATGGAACAAACGAAAATCCCGAATATCAGCGAGGCCCAGGGGGTGTTGTGGGGTGGGGGAAGCACAGGGAGCCTCTTCCTCCCTGGATGGAGAGGGAACTGGGATTAGCACTGCTCTGCTCCCAGGTGTCCTTCAGCTGGAATCCTTTTATTCCAGCTGGAATCCTTGCTGGAACCCCTTTATTCCAACAAGAACCCCTTATTCCAACTGGAACCCCTTTTATTCCAGCTGCAATTCTTTATTTCAGATGGAACCCCTTATTTTCAACTGGAACCCCTTTATTCCAGCTGGAATCCTTGCTAGAACCCCATATTCCAGCTGGAACCCTTTTATCTCATCTGGAACCCCTTTATTCCAGCTGGAACCCCTTTATTTCAGCTGGAACCCCCTTATGCCAGCTGGAATCCTTTTATTTCTGGCTGGAACCCTTTAATTCCACTTGGAACACCTTTATTCTATCTGGAACCCCTTTATTCCAGCTGTAACCCCATTATTCCATCTGGAACCCCACTGTTCCAGTTGAAATCCTTTATTCCAGCTGGAATCCTTGCTGGAACCCCCATTATTCTACCTGGAACCCCTTTATTCCAACTGTAACCTCTCTATTCCTCCTGGAACCCCTTTATTCCAATGTAACCCTGTTATTCCACCTGGAACCCCATTATTCCATCTGTAACCCCTTTATTCCACCTGTAACCCCTTTTTTCTAATGTAACCCCATTATTCCACCTGGAACCCCTTTATGCCAGCCAGAACCCCTTTATTCCAGTGTAACCCCTTTATTCCAATGTAACCCCACTATTCCACCTGGAACCCCATTATTCCACCTGGAACCCCATTATTTCACCTGGAACCCCTTTATTCCAATGTAACCCCATTATTCCACCTGGAACCCCATTATTCCACCTGGAACCCCTTTATTCCAGCCGGAACCCTTTATCCCAGGTGCCCCGGAGGCAGCAGCTGTCCCCTCACTCTCCTCACGGGTGACACTCCGCATCCATCGCCGGATCCCGGCACGTCCCGCCGGTTGCCGTGGCAACGCTTTGGGAAGAAGGGAGGTTCATTATCAGTTTCTCTATGGAATGAAAAAAAAAAAACCTCGGATGAAATTTTGTTTTCTCCCCGCTGCCGTGAAATGTCATGGATTTGTTCCTGACCCTTCTGCGTTTGAATTACCCAGGGCGACTTCCCAAAAGTGAATTTTCCAGCGGTTCTGAGGGATTACAGGAATCCTCAGGATCAACTCATCCCAGCCTTGGGAATAAGCACAAAGAATAAATCCTGGAAAAAAGCTCCTCTGGGCAATTCCCAAGCCTCAAGGAACTCGTGAAATGTTGTTAATTAAACAGCACTCGGCTGTTTCCAAGGGAAAAAACCTTCCCTTGGGAGCAGGGATGCCCTGGGATCCATCCCGCTGAGCAATTCCAGGGAGGCTGCAGGGCTCCAGGACATCCAGGATGAATCCCAGAAACGCAGAGCAGCAGGTTTGTGAGTCAGGCGGAGGAATGTGAGAAAACCGGGAAGGAAACGCCAAACGAATTGCAGATTCCCATTTTTCTTTTGTTCCCCGGCTCTCTGTGGCGCTGCCAAGGCCCCTTCCCACGCGGGCCAATCCCCCCCTTTCCCCTCGCATCCAAAGCTTTCCAGGATCCGCTCCCACCCCGCTCTCGGGCTGACGTGTTCCCTGCAGGACGTGACTCCAGGAACACTCCGCAGCTTTTTAAAGGTCACGCAGGAAGCGGGATCGGGGAAAACGGGAGAGCTGCGGCAGCACCGCGAGCCGATCCCTCTCTCCCAGGGCAGGAGATTCCCAGGAACACCCGCCAGCCTGGAAATCCCATCCCGCTTCCTGGAAAAGCAGGGAAGGAGTCGTCAAAGCCTCAGGTTTCAGCCCGGCGGAGTTTGCAGGGAGCAGAGAGGGGAAGCAGGGAGGGGACAGGGAACAGGGAGGGGAAAAGGGACAGAGTTTGGAAGCAGGGAGGGGACAAGGAATGGAGAGGGAAAGCAGGGAGGGGACAGGGAACACGGCTGGAAGCCGGGAGGGCACAGGGAGCAGAGTTTGGAGGCAGTGAGGGGACAGGGAAAAGGGAAGGGACAAGGGACAGAAGGGAAGCAGGGAGGGGACAGGGAGCAAAATTTGGAAGTAGGAAGGGGAGACTTAAAAGAGCTGGGAAACGGGGAACAGGGAACAGAGTTTGGAAGCAGGGAGGGGACAGGGAAAAGAGCTGGAAAACAGTGGGGGAACAGGGAACAGAGCTGGATTATATCCCTAATTCCACTCCAAATCCAAGGGCAGCAAAGGTTAAAACACCTTTGGATCCACATCTCCCATGGCTCCTGAGGGAGGTTTGCAAGGTTGAATTCATGGAGGAGGCAGCACCTGGGGACAGGAGGGGACAGGAGGTGGCCTTTGAGACCTCTAATGGTGACATTCAGCTATGGGGCCACCAGAGCCACCATTCCCAGTGCCAGAAATGGCATCACATCACCAGGGAATGTCCCAGATCCATGGAATTGTTCGGAAATGGAATCCAAAGGATCATCCCATTCCACCCCTGCCACGGGCAGGGACACCTTCCACTGTCCCAGGTTGCTCCAAGCCCCGTCCAACCCGGCCTCGGACACTTCCAGGGATGGGGGCAGCCACAGCTTCTCTGGGAATCAGTGTGGGCATCCCAAATGTTGGGACTGGGAGAGGTCCAACCAGAACCAGAGCTCCTCTCGAGTGCAAATTGTGCAGAGCCCAAGGGCAACACCCAAATTTAGAAGGTCCCTGCCCTCAGCATCCCTGTTTGCCCTTGCAACATCCTTGTCAAGGGAACAGGGATCATTTCCCACCTGGATTCCATCTCAAATCCTTCCTTTGCCTCTCACCAAATGAGTTAAATCAGCACCCCTGGTGTTTTATGACCCTTTTCTCCCTGGATTCCAGGCGAGCAGGGAACATTCCCTCAGCCTTTAGGGATGGCCATTCCCAGCCCTCTGCTGCCTCAGCAAACTCCAGGGAGACTCGGATAATGCGGATTTTATGGAGCTGGGAACACGGGGACGGCACTGAGCAGCCAGAGCTCCGTGTCCTGCCAGGCTCCAGCCAGGAAATCACTTCAGGAGGCTCCAAAATCCATTTCTCCCCGTTCTCCTGGGAGGTCCTGAGGAGGCCTGGTTTAAATGCTGCCCCTGGATCGATCAGCTCTCGGATTTTGGGAGCAGCAGAGAGCTCCCAGCAATTAGGGAGAGGCTCCTGCTGCATTAAAGCCCCACGGCCGCAGGCAGGAGCCCTCCCAGCCCGACTCCAAGAGCAATTCTTGGCTGTGTTATTGCATTTCCAATAGATCATCGATCCCTGGGAGGTCACATTTATTCCCAGCATCAAAAATTGCCAACTGGATGAGCGACAGCGAGGGCACGGCGGGGATCTCTGCAATAATCCCAGGAAAAGGGGATGGAGCAGCACGGAGCCTGTTGGTTTTCCATAGGGACAGGAGGGATGAGGCTCCTCTCCAGGGAGCTGCCAGAGTCACAAGGCATGGGATAAACCCACAGATAAATCCTGAAAAAGTGGGAAGAGAAAAAGATGGAGCAGCTCCCATCAAAGCCCATCTTTGTCCAAAGATCCCATTCCCAATTCTGGGGAGGATTGTGGAGATTGGTTCTGGCAGGGGAAACTCGAGAGATTCGTGATCCAAGGCCTCCACCTGCCTGGAATGGTGATTCCCCGTCACCTGGGATTTTGCAGGGAGTAAAACTGAAAAAAAAAAGGAATTCCAGGGAAGGGAAGGATGTGGGGAAGAGCAGGACGGTGCCCGTGCACAGAGAAGGGCGCTGAGACAGGTCAGGAATCCCTGACTTTGGGAAGGGTTAAAGGCAATAATTCAGCTCCTTAAAAAAACTCCGCGCCCAGCTCCTGATCCAGCTCCAGAGGAAAGATTTCCTGCTTCCACAGCAACACACTCCCAGAGCTCACAGAGCAGGAAGGAGCAAGAGGCAGCAGGGCAGAGTTTTTCCCCAAAACAAAGAATTAATTTCAACGATCTCAAGGTGGAAACAGCCTTGTTATCCCAGAGAGGCCAGGATCCCCGGAATCACCTCTGAGTCTCTCCTGCTTTCTCCATCCCATGTTTCTGGGCCAAGGAGGAGCTGGGATGTGGCCAGGGAATGCTGAGGCCAGGCTGGGTGTGAAGTGTCCTGCGGGATGCCCGTGCTGCAGCCGAGATCCATTTGCACTCCGCAGGATCCATTCGCAGGGACAACGGGGTCCCCTCGGAGCCAGGGCTGGGATGAGGCTCAGCCCTCGCCCTGCTCTGCAGAAATTCCTGCTCTCCTGGAGCTGTGGATGGGCTTTTCCATGGGCTTGGAGCAGGGTCTCGCCCTGAGCAGGAGCATCCATGAGCATCCCAAGGATGAGGATTGGGAACCCCTGGGAGGAGCTGATGAGGCTGTGACAGTGGCCCACCAGGACCCTGCAGCACAGCCAGCTTGGCAGCAGCTCCTCACCCCAAAATCCTGACAAAAACTGCTTTTTTAACCCCTCTGTTTCAGAGCTGACCCCGTTTTCTTAACCCCACGACAACTCCCTGCCACACAGGGCTGGTGATTTCCTCTCCAATTCCTCAGCATTCCCTGTGGAGCAGAGCACAGCAGACTTCCCTAATTCACATTAGCAGCACCATTTGCCTCAGCAGCGCCAGCAGGAGCACCTGAGATCCTGGGGAAGCTGCTGCCCTTGGCTCTCCCCTCTCCCAGGCCAAAACCTCTCTTGAAAGAGCAGAAAAATCCATTCCCGTCCCAGGCTTTGAGACGCCAGGGATAATTGATGCACGGCTCCAGGAGATAAAGAATGAAACCTTTCCTCCTCCTCCTCCTCGAGGCTCTTTGTGCCTGCAGCTCCCAGAGCTGGGCAGCCTCTGACCTTGGCTTCCCGCATTAACGCCGGAGCAGGGATGGAGGAGCAGGGATATCACACCCAGCACTCAGCCCATCCCCTGGGCTCTCCCTTTCTCCTGGCCCTGCACAATGGCAGCTTTGTGCTCTGCTCCAGGCAGCAGCAGCCAGCTCGTGGCTTTGTCCCCCCAAGATAAGCCCGGAGAAAAATGTCACCTGCTGCTCTGATCCCAAACATCCACCAGCTCCAAACAGGTGGAATAATTCGAGTGCACACAGCATCCATCCCTAAACAGGAGAGCTGGGGAGAGGCTTTTTCCAGCTCCCAGCCCTGCCTCGGAGCTGATTTGTTTGGGAGGGATAAGCCCAGACTCACAGGGAAGCAGCTCTGTCGTCGTTGTTGGCGCCGCAGCTTCCGAGGGCAGAATTCCCAGGGGCTGGATCATGGTTCCCTGACCATCCCCAGCTCAGGGCAGCACAGCAGGACCCTCGGGGGTGACAGGGGACAGCAGGGCAGTGCCCTGGCAGTGCCAGCAGCACGGCAGAGCCGCCTGGGACTTCGCTCCCAGAGGAATTTCCCACATATCCGCGCTCGGAGAAGGCTCTGGCTCAGTTGTCACCCAGCTGCAGGGCAGGAGAAGGTGACAAGTGACAAAGAGCTGCCCAGAAGAGCCTCCCAGGCCTGCTCTCAGCAGCAGCCCCAGCTCTGCGAGCAGCAGAATTAATTCAAAGCCATTTCTAAGCGATGGCAAAACAGTTTAATTCCGCTGCCCTGCTTTGATTCCTCATCGAAATAAATTGAAATCTTGGATTCAGCTTTCAGGCGGGAGAGGCAGGTGATAAATCACCTCTGCAGGCACACGGGAGTCACCCGGGACAGCACCATTACCTGGTAACCAGGAAACAGCCTCAGCTCACGGGCGTCACACCTGGTTCCAGGATAACGGGAATGTGTGGAAATCTCGGCTCCCAAGGAAGACTCAGCTCCCTCAGCCCTCCGGGAGAAGCAGCTCCAGCAGCCTCGCACACGTGGGGAGTCGCAGCAGGAGCATCCCAGGAAGTTGGCAGCTCTTCCCAGGGTGTTTAAATTCACTGCCATCATTAAGGGACAAAGACGGGAATGTCAGAGCCGGGATGGGTTTGGGGCTGGGGAGGAGCTCGCTGGAAGCGCAGAGCTTTTGTCTGGGTTTAAGGGACTCTCCCTGCAGGAAGAATCGAGCTCCCAAAGCTGTGATTTCTGTCACCTCCCTCCTGACCCTTTCCGTTTAACATTCCAGGCTGGCTGGCTCGTTAAGGAAGGGACAAAAGGACTCCAGCAGGTTGGGATGGATCCCCCAGCAGTGGAAACAAAGCTTTGAAGTGAGCTCTGAGTGAATCCTGCAGTCCCCATCCCACGTCTGGACCCACCCCGTGACAGCTCCCGGTGCCACACTGGCAGAGCAGTTTCCTTGACAACATCCCTGGGTTTTTTTAAGAGAACCCCTGTTTTTCCTCGCCTCTCCCCACTGATTTTGAACTCCAGGTGTCAGGAATCTGAACTGGCAGCACGTCCCAAAGCCTGGCTGTGACACCACGGCCCAGGAGCTGCAGGAGCAGCTGGGAAGGCTGAGATTCGCATGAAGCTGAGGATGAGGCAGCTCTCAAAATTCATCTGGATTTTTCACTGACAATATTTTGTTCCACTCCATCCTCTCCGCTGAGGGGTTGTCAGGAATTGGTGGAGTCACCGTCCCTGGAGGAGTTTCAGACGTGGCTGACAAGGTCCAACTGATCAATCAAAGCTTGGACTCGATGTCCTCTGAGGCTTTTCCCAACCTTAATGGGATTCTCTGACCTTGTTCTCGCTGTCCAGGGAGGAGGGAAGGGGAGAAATCCATGGATCATCCCCACCCTGAGCTGCCGCAGCCCTGGCCAGGTCTCCTGGGTCTAACACCTTCCAAAGCTCCAGCCAGCCCCTCCCTCCCTCGGGATCCATCAAATCCACATTTTTCTCTCCCCTGGGCCCGATGGGATGGCAGGAAAGCCTCTGCATCACTCCCTGCCTCACTGGCAGTGATCTCCCAGCAGAGCAGCTGCTCCCTCTGCTCCCTGCCAGGCTGGAAGGATGGGACTGAAGCATTCCACGGGAACACAGGGATCCCATCCGAGCCCTCGGAAAACCAGGATGCTCTCCCAGCATTCCAGCACCAGCCAGGATTAGATTTTAACATTTGAACATTTCCCCCCAGCCCTGATAGGTTCAGGAAAATCTCTGCTCACTGCTCAAGCCGTTTGTATTCCCTGCTGGAATCCCCTCTTCCCTTTTATTTTTGGGAATTTGGAGTGACAAGAGATCCCCCAGCAGCAGGAGAGGCAGCCTCTGCCTGTGGAATTATCCACAGGGACCCCAAAGCACCGAGCCGGGTCAGCTGGAATAACCAGCCCGTGGCACCCAGCAGGATAACGATCCCTCTGGAAAACAGGGACAACGGGAAAAGCCACCAAGCAGCAGCCCGGGAAGGTCACAAGTCCCAAACCCAGGGGGGTTTTGCAGCCAGAGGTTCCTGCTGGGCTCCACATTCCCTGCAAACGCTGCAGGTGTTGGGAGCAGGGAGGCTCCCACTGCATCCCTCGGGATCGCCTCGGGATGCAGCGCCTCGGGCTGCTGGGAGAGGGAATCCCCGCAGGGAAGGATTCCAGCCGGCAGCAGCTCCCTGCTGCCTGGAAAAGCGGCTCTAGGGAACACGGAGGGACATCCTGGGAGCACATTCCCTCCTTCCAGAGGGTGTCCCACATCCTGGGACCAGATTCCTTCTCTCCACAGGTATTTCACCTTCTGGGACCAGATTCCCTCTCTCCAGAGGGTGTNCTTCTGGGACCAGATTCCCTCCTTCCAGAGGGTGTCCCACCTTCTGGGAGCAGATTCCCTCTTTCCAGAGGGTGTTCCACATCCTGGGACCAGATTTCCTCTCTCCACAGAGGCAGCACATCCCAAATTCCCAGATTCCCTCCTTCCAGAGGGTGTTCCACATCCTGGGAGCAGATTCCCTCTCTCCACAGGGGCAGCACATCCCAAATTCCCAGATTCCCTTTCTCCACTGGCTTTGCCCATCCCTAAAGGAATCATTCACTGCTCTGTTTTCCCTCCTTGGACAGAGAAATGATTCCTTACCTGGTGATTGCCCCTGCTCCAGCTCTTCCGATCCATCTGCAGACTCAGATCAGGGATTTTTCCTTGGAGCTGGCTCCAGTTTTCCTTCTCCATCTCCAGAGTTCAGCCCTGTAGGAGAGGACAGAGGGACCTCGAATCCCAGCTCCCCTCCAGCCCCAGCGAGAATAAATAAATCAAGAAAAAAAAATCAAGGAAAAAAAATCAAGAAAAATTCGAGAAAAAAACAAAGAAAAAATCAAGAAAAAACAAAGAAAAAATAAGGAAAAAAATAAAGAATCTCCCCTGGCAGCCTCCACGTTCCCCCCGAGCTGCTCCAAGACACAAAGTCCTGGCTGGTCACCCCAAAAATTACCTGGTACCAACCACACCCTGGCACGAGGGATCTGCTCGATGCTCCAAAGGGAAGAGCCTGGGAAAGGAAACCAAAAACCCCCAAACTTCACGAGACTCCCAGTTTTCCTGCTGCTGTCTCCCAGGTCAGCAGCAGCAGGATCCAAGATGGAATTTGTGGCAGGAAGAAGAGTTAAAATTTCACTTACACGTCACTGATTCAGGATTTGAGGTCAGCTAGAACGAGGGAAGGGCCGAAGACTTCGCTCCATCTCAAAAAATTTGGTTTTTGCAGGAATATTTCAGTCTAAACCACCCCTGGAGAGCTTGAAGGGGTTGTGGAAACATTACCTGTTGCATCCCTTGGGATTTCAGGAAGAATCAATCAATTTCCAGGCAGGAATCTCTGAGATTTCCACTCTGAGGAGTCCCGGGATTGTTCGTGACCCCCAAATCCCCCCAATCCAGCACCCCAAAAACACGGAAATCATTTACACCACGGGAGCAACTTACCCCACAGCTGGGCTGCAAGAGTTCAAATGAAGTTAAATAATTTATTCTGGTTTATTTTAAAACATCCTGGGAGCGTGCTGAGGCCGGGCTGGGGAAGGGGCCGGGTTGGAGCCTCTGGAATGAGCTGATCCTGAAGGTTCCCCTGCAATTCCAGCTTGGAATTCTCGGAAGGGATTCCCGCACTCCCCTGTGCTCATTATCCTTAATTGCTCCAAAAGCAGCGTTTTAAGTGATATAAATTAAAGTGTAATCTCCAACTCCAGCACCAGCAGCTGCCAGGATTTTGGTGGGAAAAAAAATTATCCAGAGGTAAAAAGTGACTTCTTATCACACAGGAATATCTCAGCTCCAATTAAGGGCCTGCTAATTTTTATCCTTAATAGCCTTTAATTAGCAGGACATTTCAGTTTTGGGTGTGGTAATAAAAAAACCCAGAAATTCTGAAAAACAAACGAGTTTGGTGTTAAAAAACCCAAAAAAAAAACTGAAAAAGAGGAGCTGGAACTTCCCAATCTGCTGCCAATTCCCCCTCCCGGGGGTTTTATTCTCCCACAGCCAACAGGGACTAAAAATTTGTTCTGAGAGTGGGAAAAATCTGATAAATGTTGGAAATACAACACCCATTTGCAAGGAGGAGATTTCTCTGATGGCAGCAGAGCAAAGCTGATCCTTGTCTGTGAAAACCCAGGAAAAAAAAAGCACCTGAAATTATTTAAATGAATTAAACAGATCCAACTTCTGTGAAAACCCAGGGGGAAAAAAAGCACCTTAAATTGTTTAAATAAATTAAACAGATCGGCAGCATTTCAGCGCTAAGGAAAAGGAAAATATTGGGGTCCAGCACCCCAAAATTCCCCTATTTTCACCCCAAAACAATCCCCCCATTCAGGTGCTGCCAGGTGGCTCCAGGTCGAGCCTTGTCCAGAAAAGTTCTGGCAGCAGCTCTTGGGAAAGGTCAGAGCTGTTGTTCCAAGGTAAATTTACACCTTTTTTTTTTTTAAATTTTTAAAAAGATAAAGGAAGAAAAGAAGAGAATCGTTCCTGTTTCCCCTGTTAAAAACAGCTTTTCCCACCAGCAGTTCGGAGCACAAACTCATGAAGGTTATTAAACCAAAATAAAGGTGATTATTTACCATTAATGAGCTGCAATAAACGCATCAAGAGGCAGAGGAAAAAGAGATTTTACTGCAAGAACTTTATTGCACCACGTTCAAGTGCTGAGCCAGGAGTTGTGCCTGTGGGACACGGGGGGCACAGCGACACCCCCAGCTCATGGGGACACTGACAATCTGCATTTTTCCACTGTTTCCCCCTCAAATTAAGGCTGGATACGATAATTAGGACATTATAATTAAGAAGGGAATTAGGGGAGGGGGGGGGAAGAATGCAAAGTTATACAGAGAGCATTTAAAATTTGGTTTATTGTTCTTCAGGAGGAGTTGGGGGTTGGGGTTTTCATCCAGCTCAGCACCTTCCCCTCCAATCCGACTTCCAGAATTTGTCAAATTGGTTTTAAAACCAGGATTCCTTTTGCTAAAATTAAAAAAAAAAATCCATTTTTCTTTGCAGAAAGGTGGAGCATCAGGCTCTGAGTGTGGGAGGGGAAGGTAAAGGCCAGAATTGGGTGATTTCAGCACCATTTCCCTCCCACCCCGGGCATCACCAGCCACTCCCCAGTGCAGCATCCACACCACAAACACTTCCAGGTCTCCTTGATCCATGGAAAAAAATCAGGAATATTCCACAGGGAGGAGGGAATTCAGCACGACCACACAGCTGGAGGCAGGGACACGCCGGGGAGGGGGGTCTGGGGAGCTCACCTGAGGGGCTTGACAAGTACGAACGGTTTCTGGTTAAATTGAAATTTTTAAAATCTCTCCCGAGGGGTTGGAATTCCCAAAGTGCATTCCCTGTGCTCCGGAAAGGCTCGTGCAGGAGCGTGGAAGAGGGAGAAATCCTGGCAAGGGAGGAGGAGGGGTTGGGAAGGGATGGGGACGAGGCCTCACCTGCTGCGGGCACGGAGCAACAACCGCTGGTGCTGCACAGCAAAATATCCCGAGGGAACAGGGCCCTAAACCTGGATCCAAACCCTTCCAAAAGCTGGAAATCACGGGGGAAAAAAACATTATGGATATTATGGAAAAATATCCAGGAGAAGGTGCACGAGGTCAGCCCTGGGGCAGGGCGCTACAAAAATGTGTTTGGTAGAAGCGGCCTGGCCAAAATGGCTCCTAAAATCCCTTGGTTTGGTCACTGAACCCCATAAAATCCAACTTTTTAGGGTTTGCTGATGAAAGCTGCCAGGATTTTGGGGTGGAATTTGGGATTCTCCCTCCCAAAGACCCCAGTAAAAAAAGAAGAAGGCAATCCGTGGTTCAGCTGAGAAAATTCCCCCTCACACCAAGTGAGGCCCTCCCCCAAAATCCTGATTTCCCGTGCTCAGCAAGGCAGGGAATGTGGACAGCAGCAAAAAAAAAAACAAAAAACCAAAAAAACCCAACCCTTTTCCATCTTTGTGACAGAGAAATTAATTTTAAATCCTTGTCTGAATCGCCCCTCGCTCACCCAGGACACTTTGGAACATCAGTCTTGCGTGCCGGGATGGATTTTCTGTCTAAAATTCACATTTCAGCCGAATTCTTTGGGAAAAATCCGAGTGACACACACAGAGAATCACACACACGCTCTCAAAAACAGATCCACCAGAGGGTTTAGGCAGTGATTTTCCTGTTCGAGCCCCCCAGGAGTCAGAATTCCATGGAAAACACCCAATTCCCTGGGATGTGCCCAAAAAAGGCGCTTAAGGCTGTCAAGGCTGTTCCCAGCCAGCTCCTCCTCGTGTCCCTGCCAGGTTAAAAACAAAACAAAACCAAAAAAGAAAAAACAAACTCATTTTTTAAAGAGTTTATAGAGGAATTCACACCTGAGGAATTCACAGCCCTGGCTGGGTGGTGCTTTCCTCACCTCGAGAAAATCCTCTCTGCACAAGGCAATGCTCTGCTGCTTTTCCTTACACAATAAACTTGACTTTATTCCTTTTCTTAAAAAGTTAAAAATACAGAAGGTTCAGAAACTGCTTTTCTCCTTGCAGGTTGCA
>VZTF01006024.1:167708-181925 GCA_013397755.1 Cnemophilus loriae
ATAAAATAAAATAATCCAACTGTCTCTTTTCTAGAGCTGCACTCAGTTCCCCACTTGGGGCAGTCAATTTTCTGGATTAACCCACGACTTTTTGCAGCTCCTGCTTTTCCCTGTGCCTGAGATGAGCAGGAAAAGGGCCCTGGAAGGAGCAGATGGATTTGGGGTGTGGAGGTGACAAAAACCAGGAGAAACCTCTGGTCCCCTCTGCCCTCGAGGAACCACTCGTGGGCAGGTCCTGAAGATGCTCCTCGGATACAAACAGAGCCCAAATGGAAAAGCAGAAATGAATGGCTCCTGTGCCAGGAAATCTTGGCCATTTCTCCCTCTGGCTCCTCATTTCCTCCCCTCTCCTCTTGCAGAGGTGGAAATTTAAGAACCTGATGCACTCCCCACTCTTTAATCTTTGTTTTCCACTCACTGATATCCTTAAATATTTAACTTCCCATGGCCAGTGGAACAACGTTAACACTTAAATTCCATTTTTTCCAGGCCCACAGGATAAATCCAACGTGCAGGGATTCCATTTGGGAATTGCAGCTTTTTATCTCGAAAGGTTCTTCCCCAAAGCTGGAAGTTGTGAGGAAGAAACTCCAGCCTGGCTTCTCCAAACTGAAGCCACTCGAGAGGAAGAAAAGTAATTAAAGTAGTGCTCCTAAAGGGCTTTTTTAAAAAATTCCACAAATAGTTTATCAGTGGAAAACAGCAGGAAATTTCAAAAAAAAAAAAAACACTGTAACAAAATGTATTATATTTGTGTGAAGTAGCACAGAAGGGTTTACTGTTTTAGCACCAAAATACTTTTAAATTCACGAATTGACAATACTTTTAAATTCGTGAATTGACAATACTTTTAAATTCGTGAATTCACAATACTTTTAAATTAACAAATTCACAATACTTTTAAATTCGTGAATTGACAATACTTTTAAATTCGTGAATTCACAATACTTTTAAATTCGTGAATTCACAATACTTTTAAATTAACAAATTCACAATACTTTTAAATTAACGAATTCATGACTGACACAAGTGTTCTGAGCCATCTCTCCAAGGTTTTTGATCAATTATGAAATTACTGAGTATTTTTGAGCTGCGCTAAGCCCCTGCTGCTTTCACGACACCAATTCGAGGCTGTTGGTTTAAATTATAAACTGGGGGTTGTTAAACATCCACCAGCCAAAGAAATGAATTTGAAATCCAATTTAAAGCCACGAGAGCAGGGCACTGACCTTCCCAAGCCTGCCACACAGTGAACAGCCACGCAGCATCCAGGCTCCTCCCGAAATTTGGTTTTCAAAAGGTTCAGCCAGTCCTCCACGATCTGACTGGGGGGTGGTGCTCCATCATCAAACGGCCAGTCCTGAGAGGGGGGAAAAAATTCCATGAAATCCACAACCTCCAGCACTGCGAGGAGAATCCTGGATTTAGCAAAAAAAAGCATGGATTTAGTTAAAAAAAAAAAAAAAAGAAAAAAAAAAGCATAATAAACAAGAGTTCTGGGGGTGTTTTTCTGGTGGCTGCAGGTCGATAGAATGCAACGTTAAATGTTTAACAACCATTTAATTGCACTTTGCAGTAAAGCCCCACGTGAACTCCTCTGCAATAAAGGATTTTTTTTAAGAGAAATCCCTGCCCTTGAAATCCTATTTTATTAAAAAAAAAAAAAGATGTGAAAATCAATAGGCGTTTTCAAATAAACACGGGGGAGAGGAGAACTCTGCGGAGTTCTGCTCGTGGTTGTGGCATCCTTCTATAAAATCCTATTTGTGCTTCAGGCTCTGTCCTAAAAATTGGAGAATCTGGTCCTAAAAATTCCCAATTCCAACGGAGCAGCTCCTCCAGCTGCCAGGAATTCGGGGAGTTACCAATCACCTGGGTGCTTTTAATTTGAAAAAAAAAAACCACATTCACGAGCAGAAAGGTGCTCAAATAATGGCCAAAAGTCACATTTTTTGCTGTTGAAGGGGCAGCCAGGCTTAAATCCAGGGCAGATTTAATATCAGGAAACAGCTTCCCATTTTCCTGAGGCCACACAACTCTCCTGGAATTTGTGCTCCACATCTTTCCTTTCAGGCCCAAGCACGACATCCCACAATTTCTAATTTTCGTGGATGCGGGGAGTGCTGGAGAAAGGACGTAAAAGGGGGAAAAAAATAATATTTTGTAGTTATTTAGCACTTTTCTTTAGATGATTGTGATGTATTTTACCACAAAAGCTCACGGGCAGAGTCCTGGATTATTCCACAAACTCTGAAAATGGAAGGAAATTGCTTTAAAAAGAGCCCTCTCCCCTCATCAGGCACAAAAAACCCTTTCCTGGAGCACTTTAAGAACAGGTTCTGATGAAATAATATCCTCTGAAAGCCGAAAGCAGAGCGCAGGAACAGCTGAAAACCATCGGAGTTTTCATTTTGAGATGCACTTAAACACTTCCTGAAGAGCAAACACAGCTCAGAAATGTGCTGTGAGGTGGGAATTGAGTCTGAGAGCTACCCCACAAAACCTGAAATAATTTTATATGAGATGAATTCACCGAGCCTGAAGAGTGCAGAGAAGTCCTTTGTTAAAGTACCTGGAAAATTAAAAATATCTGGGACAACACAGCAAAGGAAAAGGCCACAGGAATAAGATCATGAATCAAAATTTGTTCTCTCTAATAAAAGGATTTTATGGGATTTTCCACTCAATCCCACAGCGCTGGCTGGGTTATTTTAGGGCTGTGGCACCCCCTGTCCCAGGAAGAGAGGTACAGGCTGCAGGACGCTGCTTTTGAAACAGCATTTCTGTGTTTAATTGAAATTAAATCTTTTCCTTCACATCCACACGACTGCTAGGCTGGCCTGAATCAATCCCAGAGCATCCCAGCACTGATAAAACACAGGAACAAGAATAATTCTGGTGTCAGGGAAGGGATTGCAGCAAAGTTTTGCAGAGGTTTTTTTTTTGTCCCCTCATTCCGAGTTCTGCCACCTCTGGATTCCTGCTGGACAGGATAGAAAAGCCAATTCTGAGCTGCACAATGAAATTAACAACCAGGATTGCACAAAGGGAAAATCCAGCTCTCCCTGCAGCAGTGGGAAGGGGGAGAGGCAGGAAAGGAAAGGGATTTATCCTCTTTTCCCTTTTTTTGGAATAGCACAACAGCTCCGGGTCTGTCCTGGATTGGCAACGCAGGTGGTGAAGAAGCGACAGAACTTTGAGGTGATAAAAGAACCTTTTCTCCAAAAATACTGGAATTAGGAACTCCTAGAAATGCTTGAATCTGTGCAGGATGAGCCCACGGCTTCCACTTCCATCCTGGAATCCCACAGCAAGGAATTCCCACCTCCAACGGGGGCACTTCCACCACTTGGGGGGCACAGAGGGTAAAACAACCTGATCCAATAAATCAGGGAGTGAGAGAAGCACAACAAGGAAACATCCCTCGGATCCTGAAGATGAACAAAGCCACCACAGCCCCTCTAGTTGCCAAAAAGTGCAAAAAAAATCTTCTCAGAAAAAAAAAAAAAACAACAAAACCCTCCTGGTTTTCCTGACGTCACGTTTGTGTTCCGAGCCCTGACACACGGACACGACCCAGCCCACAGGAACTCGATCCATCCCCAGCTCCTGGATCCCGTCCCTGCTGACAAACACGTGCAGGGAATTGTACTCCTGCACCCAGGGAACAGCTCATTCCCTGTTTTCTCACTCTGCCATCTGGAAAAAAAACCCCAGAGCTGCCACATCCTACCCGTGATCCACTCCCAGGTTTGCCAAAACACTCCCATTTTCAGGGCTTTCACCGAGTTTTTGACCTCAGCAGCGCTAAAATAGACATTAAATAGTGCTAAAAGAGGCACTAATCTCCCCCAGGCTGTGTTTTTAATCTTGAATGTTATTTTTTTACGGGCAAATATTAGCTTTAAATAACGAGGTGTTATTTTCTCAGCCGGGGGTAACTCAATCCCATTTCTGAGCAGCCACAGGACTCTGCCTGGAAAATAAAAGCAGGAATTCATGGAGAAGAGGAGCTGGATTTATCTCCCTCCTGGAGCAGTGTCCTGAGACTTTTTAGGCTGAGGGAAATGTCTTCAGACAGGAGATTCTGCTCAAAGTGAGAGGCTCCACACCAGGGCAAAGCTGCAGGAAACCCCATTTCCAGTTTTTTTTTAGCAAAGCTTCCTCAAAGAGCAGCTTTCGGTTCAAAACTGAGGTTTCAAAGCTTCCTGAGAATCAAAACCCCAAATTATTTTAGAAACACAAGCTCCAGAGCCCAGCCCAGCTCCTGCAGCTGCCCCACAGCCTGGAAAAGGTGGGAATTCCATCCCGGCTCACACCTGCAGTGCTGCCCTGGGAAGAATCTCCCCTCTGGCACAGGAATTCTCTCCCAAGCCCCAGCTTAGCTCAGGGCTCAGAGGGATTCTACAGCACCATTTAATCCTTCCAGCCTCTGGCAGCCTGAGGAGTGTCCGAAAACACCTCCACGTCCAAATCCCAGACAGTTGTGGAAGGAGGAAAAACGCAATTCCAGAGGGCAGCCCTGCACGGAGCGACTTTTCCAACAACACCGAGGCCCACGTGGCTGCCTGGAACTGGAAGAAAAGCTCTGCGGGGCTGGAAGCCAGCAAACCCGACTGACCTGGACGTGGAATTTGCACTGATACGCCAGGATACAATTTTTTTCCCCTCATGGAAAACCGCAGGAGTTTTCCTCGGAAAGCGAGAGGCAGCGGAGAGCTGCAGGAAGGTTGAGGTGCAATTTCTGCCCTCACAGCACCGGGGTGTTACTCACTCCAGCAAAATAAACTGATTCTATCAGGCACACTCTAATAATTCCCAAGTATTGCCTGGAAAAACAGCGCCTGGAAGCTCGGGGTGAGCACACACCTCTTAAAAAAACCTCCCCTGACAGAGCGGCGCGGGGAGTCAGCCACCATCGCACAATGGCAGCTGTGAGTAAGCAGGGAAGGAATTCCACCTGCTGAACTGGGAAGCTCCACTCAGAGGTCAGCGTTTGATGGGATTCTGGGAAGGGGTTCTTCCCTGGGAAGGTGGGGAGGGGCTGGGATGGATTTCCCAGAGAAGCTGAGGCTGCCCCACCCCTGGAAGTGTCCAAGGAGCGAGCTGGGATAGCGGGAGGTGTCCCTGCCCATGGCATGGATGAGCTTTGAGGTCCCTTCCGACCCAGAATATTCCAGGATTCCGGGACTCTCCCCTGCTGCAGCCACTCCACAGGAATCTCTATCGATGTGTCACCTCCAGGCTCGAAAGTGGCACTTTCTGTAGGGGCAAGGAAAGGGAATTTTATCCCCATCCTGAGAAAACCAACAGCAAAGCCAAAAAACGCTGTGCCCAGAGACAAGGACCAAAGCAGGCTTCAACCACAGGGCTGGGCGCCAGGTATTACCAAAATAATCGCCAAAAAGCAAACAAAATATCTCAACAAATCCAAAACCACACAAAAGTCCAGTGAGTTTCTCAAACCCACCTTTACCTGGTGCTATTTTATTTTACTTTTGGCCAAGATGGACCAGCCCCAAGCTCTTGCCCAAAACATGAAGACACTTCTAGACATAATAATTCACATTTTTAGCCAGTTTTAAAGGCAACTCACTAGAACTTGGATTCCTTCTTTCTCGATTGGAGCTTGATCATAAGTGGCATCACAAACTCGCACCAAGGTTGTCACCCCGTACTTCTTCAGCTCCTTGAAGAGAAAGGAAAACACGTGAGCACTGAATGATAAATCTCTTTTTACCAGCTGTAAAACTCAACATTTTCCACAGTTTCAGGGCACTGAGGTGAGTGCCCGAGGAAGGAGCAGGGGACAAAGTTTGTGAGGATAAGTTACAAGAGAGAGGACAAATGAGAAACATCTCTGAGGGGAAAAAAATTGCAATTATAAGAGCAGAGTTAAAATAGCTGCTTAAATCCTCCAAGCAGCTTCTTCTCCTCTTTAAATAGAAGCCTGGGACTGTTTGCTTCAGCCAGTGTTGACATTTGGAGGCAGGGAGGAACAGAACACACACCCCACCATTCTCCAGCTTCCTGGTAATGCACTATAAGTAGCACTCGGTGCCAGATAAAGAATCAGAGGATCAAACAAAAGCTGCTGCAGCTCACTCTGAAGGTTCACAAACCAAGCAGAATTTGCTGTCTGGGCTGAACTGCACCTCACAATTAGCAGGAGTATCTATTGCAGAGAGACTCCTGAAAAAGGAAGGAAATTCCCAGTAATAGAGGGGGGGAATAAAAAGCAAAGAACGTGGCTGTGAGGGAAAAATGGAGCAGTGATATCTGTGGTGAAGGGACACTCAGACACCAGTCAGAGATGACAGGAGCCCTCTGGAATGACAAAGAGCTGCACACAGCAGATAAAAACCCTCTTGAGAGAAGCCAGAAGGGCACAAAGATGTGAAATGCACCGTGCTGCTGCTCCTCTGCTGAGCCCATCTGCCACTCGCCCAGAAAATTGAATTTTGCTGTGTTTAGGATGCCACTGTGTCAGTCACAGGGTGACCCAGGCAGAGGCCGCTCGTCATGGATCAATTCTGGCACCTGAAATCCCTGGCGGCTCTGGGATGGACAGGGCAGCTGGATAACTCATCCTATCTTAAACTTCACTTCGAGTTTTGTATTTAATCCTCGGAGGGAAGAGAAAGCTCAGTTTTAACTCTAAACTGCTTCTTGAAAAGCAGCAGCTGAGCAATAGTTGCTTTATTAAAAACAGTGCATTATTTAATGAAAAAGAACATTTAGAGTCACAAAATATTCAAAACAGGACAAGAACAACACAATCAGGGAATGGTTTGGGTAGGAACTTAAATCCATCCAGTTCCACTCCTCTGGTTAAGGACACCAACCTGGCCTGGGATAATTCCAGGGATGGGGCAACCACAGCTTCTCTGGGAATTCCATCCCAGCCCCTCACCACCCTCACAGGGAAGAATTTCCTGTTCTTTTAACCTAAATTTCTCCTTTTCCAGTTTGAACCAACGACTCTCGTCCAAGGACTAAATCCTTGATGGCAAGGGGAGTGTGTTTGTACCCCAAAATTGAAGCTCATCCAAGCCAAGAAATGCAGGAATTCAGAAAAAAATCATCAGTGATTCTCATACTGTGAGGAGAATGTGAAAAATCAAGACAAAAACCCCTTAAATTTCAGGTAACAGGCAAAGCACTGAGCACCAGAGGTGAGGAAGGACTGGTCAGCAAATTCGTGGACAGGAATTTTGAGGAATTTGGGAATTTTTTTGGACTCCTTACCTCGATGAACTTGCTGAGGGTTGCATTGGTTGGGTTGTGAGTGATCAGGAAACGCAGATTCTCGTAAGTAATTTCCACGGGGGCTGGACGGTTCATAATGGCAAAGAAAATGTGTGAGGGGCCAAAACAAAAAAAAAATCCCCCAAAGAAAGAAAAAAAATAAAAATAAAAATAAATGGTGGGGGGGAAAAGAAAAAAATCAATGACCTTGGAAACGTTTCACAGCAGAAAACATCAAAAAGACCACTAATATGCCTGGGATTGATCAGAGCTTGCTTCAACGGGTTTGTTCCTCGGGGGTTTTGCTCCTAGAAAAGCAGCTTTGCTTCCGAATCCTCAGTTCCTGGCGGGGTGGTATCCTTCAGACTCCCGAAATTCCGACTAGGCGCGAGGCTAGGCAGCCTGTTCTACATCGAGGCACTGGTGAGGCGAAGGAAGTAAGGGCAGGGTTTTTTTGTCTCCACTTGGTTCTCCTGGCGCTGAGTTCTGCCAGAGTCAGTGACAGCAATCTGCTTCCAACGGGCAGGGGATATCCCATAAATCTGAGCGCGTCCCGCTGCGTTCCCGGAGTTCTCGAAGGCAAAAAAATGGGAATTCTGGCACGCACGCACACACACACGGGCACGCGTGGGGAGCCCCCTGAGCTCACTTGGCGGCCAGGGTGCTGTGCTGGGCCTGGCAGAAGTCTGCCCTGACGCTCAGAATCGCCATAAATGTGCCAAGTATCCTCCAACAGAACACCTGGAATCGGGGAGAAACAGCGGGAAAAGCGTTGGTGCATTCTGTTCCCATCACCGAGGCGCCCAGAGAAACTCAAAATTAAGATCGACGCAGTAAAAACCAAATAAATAAAAGCTCTGATAGCCCTAATCCCAAATATTGTGAATATTCTCTCGGGATTTGTTGTAATTCCTGCTCCAGGAGCCACCAAGAACAAGGAATTTTGTGTTCCCTCCCCAGCCAGGTGTCCTGGAACAACAGAAAACAGCACAAAGCCAAGCACACACACTTGGAAATGTCACGGGCACAGCCCCACCTGCTTGGCTTAATCCCAAATATATAAAAAATAGCACGGCTGTGGCTCTATTTTCTGAACAAAACCAGGAGCAGAAGTAAGAGTATAATAAATAAAATAATATAATAGAATCAATTTTTCATGTATTTGAGCTCTTGCTAGCAGATAAATTTCACCCAACTCGAAATTTCCCCCCGAAATCTATCAAAGTGATGGCCAAATGGTCATTGAGCAGCAATAACTTTTAGTTATTCTCAATTATTTCAGTTATAACCATAATAATTTTTAGTTATTCGCAGCCTTATCTCTATTTACAGACCTGGGCTTTAAAGGCAGCCACAGCTCCCAGTTTGAAGACCCAAAATTCAAAATACAAAATTTCAGCAATAAAGGATGGAACAAAGCCATGAAATTTAGGGGGATGAAAATGGAGCTATCCCAAACTACCTCAAATCAGGAGTGAAATATTAAATTATCGGCGTGGTTTTTCACTGCTTTTAAAAACGATGAAGCCAAAGAACCGCTGCTGATGCTGCTTTTTTGAGGGGAAAAAAGGTTGAAATGGGATGGATAAAATCCCACCCCGCAGGCAGAAGTCACAAACCTGCAACTGGAGTGGAAAGGTCAACGTGGCACACTCGAGTGAGGATAATTAGGGAAAAACACACCCCGGTGGAGCTCCCATCCCCAACTCGTGGAGTGCTCAGTGCTTAATGAGATCCTCACTTTCAAACGGGCAAATTAAGCACCGAGAAATTACCTTTTTCACTGCCATCGAGTCAAAAATCACCCAAAGAACAGCAATTATTCCCTTAAAGTACAGCTTTCAGTGCCAAAAATGATATTAATTAGCTTGCCAGAGGCAAGGGAAAAGCTGTTTTCAATCACCTCCCCCGACCTTAAAGCAGCTCCTGCTCAGAGTGACTGAAATACGAATTTCCACCCTGAATCCCAGAATATTTTATCCACGGGATGGAAGAGTCCCTTCTAAACACATCAGGCTCGAGTCCTTACATTTATCAATTCACTCTCTCATAGGTCATAGAAAATTAAGAGGTGAAAGCCCAATTAGAACTTAATTAAGGATACTAAAAAACGTTTTTATAAATAATTTAATGGCAAAATGTGGAGAAAGCAGAGCCTCCATTCCCAGGTTTTCTTCTCAGCACCAGATTTGGTTGGAAGAGCCTCATCCAGAGCTATTTTTGCCTTGGAAGTTGGATCAAATCAGGGTCATTTTGGATACATTTCAAATCAAAGAGGGAATTTCACCCCAATTATTTTAAAAGGCAGTTGTACAAACAATTTAGCAAGTGATTAAGAAGTGCAATATTTCATTTCCACGTGTCCTAAGAGGGGCAAGGAGTCACCAGCTCCTCTGAAAAACAGGAATGACACCGGCTCCCCTTCCCAAAGGAATATTCCTGAAGCATTTAATTAGCTCCTAATTCAGGAGTGATTAAAAATGTAAAGCACTGTATTTAAGGCTGAAAAAGTTATTTGCAGCAGGATAAGGAGCTGATGTAGCACACAAGTCTAATTTTAAAAGTTTGGGTTACTGACAGATATCAAGTTTAAAAAGAAAAATCAGGCTTCTAATGAAGAAAATTCAAACTTATTGTCTACAACTTCTGATTTCCCCAAGTAAATACTTTAAAAATTCTCCCTCCCTGAATGTGCACTTCAAAACCCCAAGAGAATTAATGACAATAAACTGTAACCAGGTCTGTGGACAGCAGCAAACAAGGAATCATTTTTCAGCCAATTAACCTTCAGGTTTTCTAGTCAGAAAGAGAGATAGGAACGTGGAGAGGAACCAAAAAATGACGTGGCTGGGCTGGAAAAGGGAGCAGAAGCATCCAGGGAGGAAAAGCAGAGACCCAGCAGGAACAAACATTCCTGGAGCCGCAAGGATGTGCCTGGGAGGCAGCTCCTGGTGGTGTTATCAGGGAACGGTGATCAATCACGATGTTACCTGACCGATCACGATGTTACCTGACCGATCACGATGTTATTGGTGCAGGTGGGAGGGATTCATGGAAGTTTTAAGTGAACACACAGCAAGATCCCACCAGGATCAGGGAGAGCCTGATCCGAGGCAAATTTGAGAGGAATTAATCTTAAAAATCCAATGAATGGGCAAAAATAAGGTGCAAACCTACGCAAAGGGCAGTCATTAACCAGCAGAAATAAATCAAGGTAACGACTGATCAGGAGACATCGGGGAAATGAATTCCTGGCTGGACAGGAGCTGGAGATGGCAGGGAGTGAAACCCAACACCCCCACGACCTCCATCTCCAGGGGCTGCTGCGGCACTGATTCCTAAATCAGAGATTCCAGCAGAGCCAGCGGCTCTGGACTGAGCCAACACCAGCCCAGGGTAAAGGAAAAACAAGGAATGACACCGTGAGGAATTCCCAGTTCCACCAGCTCCTCCAAAACTGAGCTACACGGAGAGAGAGAGAGAGAGAGAGAGAAACAGCTCGGAACAGCTGCAGCTTCCAGGGATTGCAAAACACGGATCCCCCTGGAAAGGTCACCGGGATCCCCTTTCCAATGCCCCAGGGCACAGGATGCACAGCGCTCCCTGCTAATTTGTTACTCAGAATTAAAAGGATCCTCGGCTGTTCGGAAGGCCTCGAGCAATCCCAAATCATTTTGTTCCTCTAAGGGAGAATCCGCGTTCAGTTCGTGAGCTGCTGGATTTTCCTCTTCCAGCAAATCTCCGGCGTTTCCACACGTGAAATCAGCACCACAACTGGATCCCACCAAATCTGCCATCGGGCCAGGCTTTTCCTGCCACGCTTCCCATGCCAGGTTTCACTTCCCCTTCCCGAACGCTCCCCACCGAGTGACCCCTCTCTATCCCTGCTCTGCCAAAACGTTTCATCTGCAGCGTTTTCCACGTGAAAGAAGCCCGAGATCTCCAAAACGAGCCTTAAAACCTAAAAACACGAAGCAGCCAGAACCTAAAAAAGATCTTTTCTAAACCATCCTCTCCTTGCACACGGAGAAAAACCCTGGAACGAAAACGTTTTTGGATGAACTCCTCTTCGAAGGAAGCTTGCTCAGACTGACACGTGCCCAGAGACGGGTGAGGTCAAAAAAATTTCACTGTTCCACCCTGTCCACCCCCGCGGGCGGCTACAGCTCCTTCCCAGCTCCCTCCCAGTCGCCTCCCAGTCCCTCCCAGTCCGCTGACAAGCTCTGGGGGTGACTCACTCGTTTCCTCTCGCACCAAAGCCGCGGTGGCAGATACGGATCTGCCCGAGCAGGAACAAAAAACCCCTCCGGATGAAAGAAGCCCCGACTCCGCAAGTGACACTTCAGGAAATGGTGACAATTGTCACCTGCTCGGGGAGGGGGGGAAGGACAGGCCTGAGGCAAAGCTCAGCTGGGCTGAGCCATCCCTAAACGGGAATGGATGGAGAAATCATCCTGGAAACACTGGGAAGCAACTGGACACCGCCATAATTCTTCCAGGAAGGTGCTTTATGCTCTTCCCTGTTAAAATGCTGTTCTGACACACGTTTTTTTTTTTTAAAAACACCTTCCCCACCCATCACTTAAGTTTTTAGAGGACATATTTGAATGGTATTTGCATTCCATGCCCAAAAAGTTGAAAGTTGCTAAAAGCGTTTGAAGTCCGAGTTGCTAAGAGCGTTTGAAGTCAAAAGCAAAAGGCCCTGCTAAGAAAAAAAAAATAAATTAAAAATTAAGCTCCAATCCTGTTTAAGCCACGGAATTATATTCAAGTGAAATCAAAAATTACTTTCAGAAATTTGTTTGGGACATCAAGAAGTCTTTCCTCAAAATCAGAACGCTGAGCTGTCTAAGCTGGGCTTTGAAAACAAGGTCCTGCCTGATCAGCAGCTCCCCACGAACAACTCAGCCTAAATATTCTCACACTTTCAGCCAGAATATCAAACCCAACACCAAAACCCCATTAACGAGTCAAGCAGGACTTAAAAGCAACTTCAAAATCACACAGAAAACACAGAAGCTGCAGAGCTGAGTCACTTGCACCTCGCTCACCTCCCTAATTTGAGTTTGCCATCCACCTCTGCTGGGAAAACGCCTCAGTTTGGAGCTGAGGAGTTAAAGCCAGGCTGACAGCTGAGCCTGGGGCTGACTGATAAATGTCACTGCCCGGCCACAAAGTCCCGATTGTTCCCAGCCACAGCCCGTTCTCCGGGGCACAGCTCGGTTTTCACTGCGAGAGCAAAGAACTGAACTTTTTAGCGCGGCACGGAGAGAAACAAGGGGCAACAAAAAGCTACAAGTAACAGTGACCCGAGTGGAGCCAACCCGGGGAGGTCTGAGAGAAAGGAGATTTCAGACTCATGTAGCCCTTCCCAATCAGCAAAGCCAGCCGAGAGAAGATAGCAGGGTCACAGCCTCTCTAAAAAGGGATTTTATAATTCTTATTTAGGAGGTGCCAGGCTGCTCCAGCTCACCTGCCCCAAAAAAGAGCAACCTCCAAGCCACCGGGGCTGATTTCCAGTGTTTACGCTGAGCTGCTCCAAATCTCCAGCTGTCAAACTAATCCAGAGGCAGCAACGACACCGAGCTGCTCCCTGCCAGCGCGGGAACATCACTGCCAACGTGATCTCCCCTCCCAAAACACACAACCTGCAAACACCTTTTGGAATCACGGGATGGTTCAGGTGGGAAGGGACCTTAAAGCTCATCCGTGGCCAGGGACACTTTCCACCATCCCAGGTTGCTCCAGCCTGGCCTTGGACACTTCCAGGGATGGGGCTTCTCTGGGAAATCCATCCCAGCCCCTCCTCACCCTCACAGGGAAGGATTTCTTCCCAAAATCCCATCCAAACCCACTCTCTGGCAGTGTCCTGGCACTCCATGCTCTTGTATGAAGTTCCCTGCTTGCCCTCCAGCTCCAGAGCTCCTTTCCCAGCTGTGGATCACCCTCCTGCAGCGTGCCTTTCCATGAATCACCCGGCTCTCCCTCCCAGGCCGCTCCACAGGTAACAGACCCGGAATTCCAGGGCAGGCCAAAGTCCTTCCTCGGGGAAGCACCCTGAGCTCTGCCCCGGCACAGGGAAAGGTTTGAGTGCTGCAGTGTGGAAGAGGAGGATGGATCTCTGCAGGGAATTCAGCCTGGAATCATTCACTGAAGTTTATGAGGTGTTTTTAAAAAAAAAAGAAAACCAAAATCACAACTAGACACTGAGTAAGACCCACATTCCTGGCTGTGCATCCACACTCCTACCTTAACTCCAGCTGAGTTGATTAAATCCAAGTATTTCTACATGTTGAGTCATAAGGAGACAGAGTTTTCTGGCTGCTGCTAGTGGTGGGTTTCTCTTTTCATTTTTTATTTTTTTTTTTTCCCCTCTCCTTTAAATCCTAACTGCAGTTCTGAGTCAGAGCCTGCCTGGTTCGTTCGGGGAGTTTCGAGGCGAGTTTCCATTTATACAGGAGCCTTTCAAAGCCAAATTTCTGCCTTCCTCCTCCTCCTCACCCCGAAACCAGCGAGCACAGACTGCCCCGGGAGAAAATGCAGATCGTGACTAATCACACCCAGGAACCATCATGCGACTGAAGGAAGCCACTTCCAGCACTTCCCCACAGCCTCACCTGTGCTCCAAAGCCCCAAATCCCAAAGCTCAGCTCCTTCTCAACCCAAAGCACGCCCCCGAGCTGACATTCCCAAGAAATCCGCCCCTCCCTGACTCAGACCTTCCCGCAGGTCACTCGCAGCACCCTGGGCCACGCCAGGACTTTTCCCGAGGCATTGCTTGTCCCAGAATTCATCGGCTCCCCCCCTCTCTTCCAGCCCCAAATCCCACAGGGCAGCCCTTTATCCAGACAAACCGGCCCCGGCGTTCGCAGCCCTGCCCCCATTCCCACCCCAGGAAAACCACCACATCCTGGACACCCTTCCTTTCCTGCATCATCTGCCCCCTCTTCCAGCCTGAGAAATGTCACC
>VZTF01006024.1:185738-197712 GCA_013397755.1 Cnemophilus loriae
CCGGGTCTCCCCGCTCCCGGGACTCCCCGCTCCCGGGACTCCCCGCTCCTGGGTCTCCGCACTCCCGGGACTCCCCGCTCCCGGGACTCCCCTCACGCCGCCGGTCCGCACCCCGGGGGCGCTGGGACCCTGCGCATGCGCGGGGGCACGCGGGGCCGTCCCGCGGCGGGGCCGGGGGGGGTCCCCCCCTCACTCCCTCCCTCCCCCACACCCGGAGGGGGCGGAGCTTCCGGCGCGGCACTTCCGGCCCCGGCGCTGCGCGGNGGCTCCGGTGGTTCGGCCCAGCTGGTTGGCGGCAAGATGGAGCCCGAGAACAAGTACCTGCCCGAGCTGATGGCAGAGAAGGACAGCCTGGACCCGTCCTTCACGCACGCCATGCAGCTCCTCACCGCAGGTACCGGGACCCCCCGGCGGGGCGGGCACGGGCGGGGCAGCGCCGGGAGAAGGGAGCGGGCAGCGGGTGCTGGTGGCCGTTGTGGCTCCGGTGCGAGAGGGGGTTAAAGTCAGATGTTTCTCTGTGTAATCTCACTTTAATCCGCATACCCGCAAGTTTTGTGTGTTGTTATATTGGTGGTTATATTATATTATATTGTATTAACCTTTGTGGTGTAACCTCAGCCAGACGGAAGGCGAATCAAGAGAATCAAAACCCTTGTAGGCTGAGATAACCGTTTAGTAATTGAAATAAAACGCGATGGTGATAGTAAATACGCTGATAATAATTATAATTTTACTGTTGAGAGGGAGTAGAAAGAAGCGGTGCCCAATTCCTCACCGCCCACTGAGCGATGCCCACCCCATCCCCGAGCTCCTTCCAAGGCTCTCCCGCAGTTTCTAGGATGGGAATGACAGTCCGGGGGATGGAATGTCCCTTTGGGCAGTTCGGGTGACCTGTCCTGGCCACGCTCCCCCCCGGTTTGGGGACAGCTCCTCTCCTTTACTGAGAAATCTTGGGGTGAGCGCTGCTGGGGAACAGCGAAAATATCAGGGTGTTGGTGATGTAATTCCCATAAAAATCCCCCAAAAACAGCTGTTAAGAAGAAAACGAGCTGTGTCCCAGCCGAAATCAGGGCAGCCCTTCCATCCCTGGAGGAGAAAGGGACCGAAAAGGAACCTTAAAAACCGCGGGCGGGGTTCCCACGGAGCGGTGCTTGAATCCCGCTGAGCCGTTTCTGGGATTTTCCCCTGCTGGAAACCCGTGCCAGAGCTCGGCTCGTGCTTGTGCCGAGCCCGAGGAGGGACTGGAAATGGCAGTCTTTGTTCTGTGCCCAGCCGAGCCTTCTCCTTCCCCGCCGCCGCTGTCCAATCGCCTGGCAGCTCGGATTTCCCTGGATCTCCCCGCTGCAGCTGCTGCACCGCCTCCGGGGCCTCCATCCAGCCCATTCAGCTGCTCCCAGGCGCTGGAGTCAGCTTAAAAAACGGGGATGAGCTCAAATATTCCCTGCCACTTTCTGCTTTCCGTGCACGGTGGGGAGCTGGGAGGCTCCCAGAGCGAGGATCTGTTCGGGTTTAATCTCCGTGTGAGCTCCCTGGTGCTTGGCATGCTGCTTTTTAATTATTTATTCTGTCGAGGCTTAAAAATGCAGAGTTTTGGTGCAGCTCTTGAGGGTTTACGAGCTCGTTTTATGCAGGGAATAATTCTTGGGAATTGCTGTCTCTCCCATTGTGCAAACAACCGGGAGAGATCGTCACGGCATCACCCGCCAGCATCTTGATCTAAATAAATGAGTTTTATAATCGGATTTTCCGTCACTTTAATGGTTTTGATTAATAAAATTCTTCAGGCAGCTCGGCTGCGATGCCTCCCAGCCGAAGGAAATGCAGGGAGTTTGCAAATTCCCTCACAAAGAGCAGCGTCCTGCGAAGCCTCCTTCACTCGAGGGGCATAACGAGGATTTAGGAGGGGGCTTTTTATTAATTTAAAAATCGCCCATTGCAGCTTTTGGGGGGCTTAAAATTGGAACAGCTCCAGGTGTTTTGTGTTGCTGTGGATATTTTGAACATCACTTTTTTTGGGAGCATTCACAGTCCCAGTTGTGGGTGAGATGAACAGGAAAACGATGAGGAAGAATTTGAGGTAAAATGGTGGGTTTAGGTCAATTTTTTTGCCTGGATGACCCCCAAAGTGCTCTGGATTCCTTGGAATTTCAGTCTGGGCCAAAGCTGTGATGCACAACTCCAGCAAAATGACTTCCAGACACAGAAATGATCCTGAGTGTCAGCAGAATTCCTACTCCAGCCTTTTTTTTCTTTTTTTCCAGGAGTGGAAGTTGCTCTGCCTGCCTCCCTCTGGGAGGGAATCCCTGCAGGAATTCTGCATTCGTTCCTTTTTAAAAAGCATTTTAAAGTTGTCTAAAATACTGTGGTGGTGCTGTGTTTTTAGAGGGAATTGGCTTTTTTTGGGAGCAAGGGCATGGCAGCGATGGGATTCTTATCGATTCCATGGACTCTGGGGTGGAAGTGGCTACATTTAGGGTTCTGAAATCCCTGAAAAACTGGGATTTCTTGCATTTTCAGATACAATCCCTGTTTCCCTCCTGGGATTTGGGGTCCGTGTGACCTTCCTTTCCCATAGGAACAAGAAAATCCTTTTTTTCTTTGGATTTATGCTGTGGAGGGAGCAGGAGAAGCTGCTGGCGGTGTGAAAGGCACGTCCCTCTCTGCTTCCGTGCTGTGGGAAAATGGGAGATATCCCGCCTGCGTGTTAGCCAGGTGTGGGGTTTGGGGTTTTTTTTGGGGAATTTTAGCTGATTTTACTTCATGGAGAAACTCCAAGTGAGAAGAGCTGAGCTTCCCAAGGCTGTGGGAGATGTCATTCCACGTGGGATGGCCACGAGGAGTGGGAATGGATTCAGAGCAGGAAGGAGCAATTGGAGTTGGAGCAACACCTGGCAAGGCAGGGAGCGGCTGGAAGTGCTGGGGGACTCCCACACGGAATTCCCTGCTGGATTCAGGCCAGACTCAGGCTGTGCATTCCTGGGAATGGGAAAGGGCTGGGTGGGAATGTCGTGGATGGGTGGTCGCTCCTGGGAACCAAACAGAGAGAGGGCTGAGGTCACTGGGAGAGAGAATTGTCACCGTGAAGCTCGTTCCGATGGAGTCCAGGCTCTCCTGACGTGGAGATTCCCTCAATTCCTGTCTTTCCAAGTGGATATCCTGCCCCTAAAGGAGCTGGCACTGCCACCTTAAATTGTCCCCAGCTGTGTCAGGCTGGATTATTCCAAAACCATTTCACTGTTGCGCTTTTCAATTGATGTTTTGTTCAGCCATGGCAGTGTTCTCAACGGCTGCCACTGCCGTGGCCATTCTTGTTCCCAGTGCCGTGGCCATTCCCATTCCCGGTGCCATGGCCGTTCCCGTTCCCGGTGCCGTGGCCATTCTTGTTCCCGGTGCCGTGGCCGTTCCCGTTCCCAGTGCTGTGGCCATTCCCGTTCCCAGTGCCATGGCCATTCCCGGTGCCGTGGCCATTCCCATTCCCAGTGCTGTGGCGATTCCCGGTGCCGTCGCCATTCCCATTCCCGTGGCCATTCCCGGTGCCGTGGCCACGCCCATTCCCAGTGCCGTGGCCACGCCCATTCCCAGTGCCGTGGCCACGCCCATTCCCGCTGCCATCCCAGGGGTTCTCCCACCTGTGCCACATCCAAAGCTCACCTTTCCCTGCCCGTTCTCCTGGCAGTGCCCTCCCTTCCCAGNCTCACCTTTCCCTGCCCGTGCCCGTTCTCCTGGCAGTGCCCTCCCTTCCCAGCAAAGCCCCAGAAGCAGAGCTGCCTGCCCAGGAATCCCAGGCTGGGATCCCAGGGTGGGGGGTGTGTTTTGGGGAGGGAATATTGGGTTTAGGCTTGCCAAATTCTTGGAATCCGGCCAGGGACTGCTTCCCCTTCCTGGGAAATCAACCCAGCTGGGAAGCAGGGAAGGATGGAGGAGGCTCTGCTTCCCTCAGAGGTGCCACCCCCAAACTCTTTGGGGTTTTGAGGGTTTTTTGCCCGGTGCTGTGGCCATTCCCATTCCCAGCACCATGGCCATTCCCAGTGCTGTGGCCATTCCTATTCCCATTCCCAGTGCCGTGGCCATTCCCGTTCCTGGTGCTGTGGCGATTCCCGGTGCCGNGGTCAGTATTATTGTACTTTACAAATAAAGCTGACGTGCCCGTGCTCCCAGAGCCCAGCTGTGCCGCAGGCCAGCGTTTCCCATGGATTTTGATTATTAGGGAAGAGCTCAGGCTTAGCAGCAGCAGCAGCAGCGTTGCCAACCCCCTTTACCTGCCCCGTAGGAGCCCTGCTGAGCCCATCCCTGCCCCGCAGGAAGCCCTGGAAAAGCCACTCATGCCGACATTCCCCGTGGCAAGCAGGTAACCTTCTCCCAAAAATCCTCTGGAACGGGCCTTGATCCCTCCAGGGATCCGGGTTATCCCGTAGCTGCTCCTGGTGTCACATCCAGGTCACCAATGCCATGATTTTATCCTTCCTCACCTATTTCCAGGCTCCCCCCTCGGATCTGGAGGTGCCCTGAATTCCCAAAGCTTGGAAAAGCTTGGAATTCCTCTGCTGCTCCTTCTCCCCTCCTACATTTCGTGTTCCATTTCAAGGCGTGGAGCTTCTGCTGCTTTTTTTTGGTTTGTTTTTGAGCAATTTCTTAATTCTTTGTGGCCCTCCCAGCCCAATTCCCAGATGTTTCTGCAGCTTTGGCAGGAGGCAGAAATGGATTTTGCTGGCTGTGAACTGGGATTCACTGGTTTGCAGAGGTTTTCACCCAGTCCTGTGGTGTTTTCAGGAGGCAGAAAATTCCTGCGTTTAGTTGCATTTTCATTTTTAATTCGAACAGCGATTAATTCCTGTGTTTAGTTTGATTTTATCAAGGAAGTTTGAGGGTGTTTTTATTCTGGTAGAAAACGCTTCTCGTTTATCTGCAGGATGCATTTTCAGAAATGGTTTTAGAAAAAGAAATTATTTAAGAGTTTTAAGATATCCTTAACCAGGCCGCCAGTGCAACCTTTCGTTTCCAAATCGTGATTCTCTGCTCTGTTCTTGGAGCTAAAATTAAAAAAAAACTCCATAAAATGAACCAAGGCAGCTCTTTGTCTTATAAAATAAGTTTGGCAGTGTGTGGACTTGAGGGTTTTTTACTTCTGCTTTGTATCTTCAGAAAAATCATTTCTTTTTAAAGCAAAATTCAAGAGATTTCTTTCAAAACGACTCGATTTTGAAAAGTGAGGAGTCGTGGTAACACTTTTGTGAGGGAGCCAAGGGGCTGCTGGGAGTAGAAATACAAAATTCAGGGTTTTTAGCGCAATTCTGTGTCATGGTTCTGTGTTCAGATCTTCCAACAAACCCAGTTTATATTACTGAGCTCGTAACAAAAAAAATAATTAAAATAGAGTTTATTTGATGGTTTTTCCTTGAGGTTGGATTTATTTTTTTTTTAGTTGTGGTCAGAGATGCTTCTCAGCCCAGGGCTTGTTCAGAAGGGTGGTGGCGACCCCTTATTCCTGCTTGGATGATCCAAGAATATTCCCTGATGGATAATACCCCAAATATCCAACTCCATGAAGGTTGGAAAAGACCTCCAGGATCACCAGGTCCATCTGGCAGGCTCGTGGAGCTGTGAACAGGAGCACTCCAGCCTCAAGCAGATGCTTTGACGTGGCCAGAAATCCCAGGAAATACAAAATATTGCATCTGCACCGTGCTGGAAATCCTGCCCGTGACTAAGCAGGCTGCACTTTGCTCTCCCAGCTCAATCCCGGTGTTGTGGATAATCTTGGGAAGTGTCTCTTTCCCCTGGAAAAAGGCTCAGGAATTAAATTTACAAGCCTTGGGTTTGCTGGTGAAATGGCACAATTTGGTTTTTCACCGAGGCTCGTGCTCCTCTCCAGCGTGAAATCAGGATTTGGGCTGGATGTTAATGATGTGAGCAATTTGGGTTTTTTTCTGTTGCACCAAAGGTTCAGCAGGAATTTGGAGCTGTTAACGATGGATTGGCTCCAAATTTGGGGGAATTTGTCGTGGAGTTGTTGACCTTGAAATAAAAGTTGTGTTTTTATTACCCCTGGAAAGGGAAATCCAGGCAGCTGTGGGCTGTGTTCTTCTGGAAAATGCTGGGGGTTATTCCTGCAGCAGGAGAGTGCATTAATAACTCAGAAATGCCTGGCAGAGGATTTTCCATCTCCATGTGGGTCATCTCCTGCCACCTCGCAGTGAAAGCTGAATTTCCTGGAGGTGTTTGTGTACCAGTCCCTAATTAACTTCCCTTAATGACCCACTTCCAGCAGGTTATTGGGACTGTCCCAGCTCCCCTCAGGCTGCAGCATTCCTTCCCTGCAGCCACGCCGCCTCAGCGGGGTTTTAAAACTCATTTTTAATTCACCACAGGCAATTAAAAAAGCAAAAATCCTAATTTTGAGCGACGAAAAAATGCGTAGCCGCGCTGCTGAGGGCTTGTGACACTTTTATGGCTGCGCACCTGAGGGTTTAAAAACCCACTTAGGAATGATTGGTGTGATAAATCTGAATTTATTTGGTGAAGTGAAGCTGGGAGAATTTCCTAACCCAGACCACACTGGTGTTTATTGGGAACATTTTCAGCTTAACCGAGACTCACCGTGCCAGGAGGTGTTGACACCACTAATTAAAGGGGCAGATTTCAAATCATTAGAGTTGGATGATTAAAAACTTGCTGATTTCTGTCGCGATTTAGCAAAAATATTGAATTTTGATGTAGTTTGGGCTGGTTTCTTTGTAGATGTAGGGTGGGGGCTGGCAGAGGAAGGCACAGGAATTTCCTTCTGGTGTTTGTAGGGTTCTGTCCTTGTCGTGATTCCATCTCTGACCTGATGCTCGTCTGAGGAATATAAAGCAGCCCTATTTTTATCTTGTTTAGAAATTGAAAAAATTCAGAAGGGTGAGACCACAAAGAAGGATGAGGAAGAGAACTACCTGGATTTATTTTCCCACAAGAATATGAAACTGAAAGAACGAGTTCTGATCCCTGTCAAACAGTACCCCAAGGTGAGGGCCAGGAAAGAGCGACTGAATCTCTGATTTTCTGTGGGGTTTTGTGGCTGGCAGAGCGTCAGCAGGAGTTAAATCTTCTTTTTAAAGCCAAATTCGAGAGATTTCTTTTGAAAAGTAAGGAGGTTTTTGGTTTTTTGTTTTTTTTTTTCCTTTGCAGGCCTGCAGGGTTTTTTTATTTCTAATATATTGCATTTGTAGAATGTCTTGGGATAAGTGGTGGTGCACAGCTGGGAGCTTGGATTGCTGGAACAGACAATTCCACATGTGGAGCTTTGTGTTTTTACATTTAACTCCTTAAAGATTCGCTGGAAAGCTGCTGCAGAGCAGATGTTGGAATTGAAACACTTAATTTAGCTTGATTTTTCTGCTGGAGCTTTTTTTTTTTTTTATGAAAAAAAGGGTTTGAAACTTAAATTTTCCTTTTGAAACTTAAATTTTCCCTTTGAAACTTAAATTTTCCTTTCGAAACTTAAATTTTCCTGTGTATTTTTTTTGGTGAGGAGAAAATGGAGAGTGAATTTTTTTGTCAGCCAGTGGAACGTTGAGAAAAAATTTTGTTGAAGTTTTTGAGCTCTGGAGCTGATTTTTTTTTTTTTGCTATTTTTTATTATTTTTTGGTTATTTTTTTCTTCATTTCCAGTTCAACTTCGTTGGGAAGATTTTGGGACCTCAAGGCAACACCATTAAGAGACTTCAGGAAGAAACTGGTGCTAAAATCTCCGTGCTGGGGAAGGGTTCAATGAGAGATAAAGCCAAGGTAAGGGAAAACGCCCGCCCACAAAATTCCTTTTTTATGGTGGGAGAATTAGTGGCTCTCCAAGCATTTTATTAAAAATTAAACTAGAAAGAGCTTCAATGAAAGATGAACCACAAAGCTGGTAAAATAAAGATTAATCCCAGCTCCTCCCTGAAGAGCCATTCGCTAAAGGAATATTTTTCCCCTCCATAAAAAAGATGAAATTCCCTTTTCTAGCTGCTCCCTCAGAAATCCTTAAATTCTTCAGGTTCGGTGGAGATGTTGGAGCAGCATGTTCCTGATAATCTTTGGTGAATCACAGAGTGCCAGGAGGAGTTTTTTTAACAGAAAAAAAATGAAAAAAATGGGGAAAAAGATGGTTTTTATTTCTTCCTGCTTGTTTTGGAAACTGAGCTAAGGACCAGTAGAGCTGTAACTTAATTCTGGTTTTACTTGAGCAGCACAAAAAGGTTTTAACACTTCCAGGCTGTTTGTAACTTCTTAAATAACTGAAAAACAGTCTGAAAAACAGAGATATCTTAAAGAGATCTTAGGGCACAGGTAAAGGAGCTGTTCGAGGCATTGGGCTCCACAAATTGGTGTGGAAGAGGATATTTAAACATTCTGAGGTAAAAATTTCGCTGGCACCAATTAAAAACTGCTGATTTAGCTAAGAATAAACCAGCTGAAGAGGCAGCAAGAAAAAAGTGGAAGTTTTTTCCCTTAAAAACTCTTCCCATCCATGATTTGTGTCCAAAATTCCTTCCCAGACCCCAAAAAAAACCAAAAGCCGCCTGAAGGAGCAGCAATAAAAAGGTGGAAGGTTTTTTCCTTTGAAAACTCTGTGTCCAAAATGCCTTTACAGCCCTTGTTAAGGCTTAGAAAAGAGGTTAAAAAAAAGAAGATAAACCAGATTTTAGCACCGCTGTGCGCTGTGCTTTTTTTCCAGGAGGAGGAGCTTCGCAAAGGGGGGGATCCCAAATACGCCCACCTCAACATGGATTTGCACGTTTTCATCGAGGTTTTCGGGCCCCCCTGCGAGGCCTACGCCCTCATGGCCCACGCCATGGAGGAGGTCAAGAAATTCCTGGTCCCGGTGAGTGTCCTGCTGCTATTTTTATTTATTTATTTTGTTTATTCCTGAGGGGTGGATCTGGCTCGGGATGGGTGGGATTTGCTCCTCCCGCAGGGGTGGGTGGAGCTGCGGAGAGCTGGAGTGGGTCAATGTGTGGCAGCTCCGTGGAATCCTTCAGGAAGGCGTTTTTTATTCCCTTAATCTCGATTAAAAAGACAAAAAATTCCCAGTCGAAACACTTGGAGTGAGGATTTCTCTCCCAGTACGAGCTGTGGGTGCCGTGTCCAGCTCCACGTGGCAGGTTTAGTGGGGAAATAAGTTTAGGCATGGAAAAGGCTTCTTGGGTGGCTTCCTCTGACTCGGAACTGCTGGAAAAATCCAGCTGGAAAACCCAATTGTCAGGTCAGGAATTAAATACAGAGGTGTTGAAGGGGGTGAGGCAGCTCAGTTGTTCAATTTTGTAGCTGTTTTCTGAGTTAAATCAATATTTTTTACAGCTTTAAATGTGAGGGGGAAAAAAGCCTCTTTTTGCAAAGCAGGTTTTTCTGCAGGTGCCACTCGTCACCTGCTTGGGGATGTGTTTTCCTGGTGAACCTTCACGGCCAAATTCCTGGCAGTTTGTGCCAGTGTGTGACAGGATTGTGCTGGAATTTTGCCCCCGAGGGTGGCAGAACTTGAAGGAGCCTCTCCCGCGTTTTTAAAATTAAAATTGGTTGTTAAATTAGGGGAGAAAAACGGGAAAGTTCACACATCTGGTGGGAGATCAGCACTGGGATCTCCTGGGAGCACTGGGATGGTGCTGGGATCACTGGGAACCACTGGGATGGTTTTGGGATCACCAGAAACCACTGGGATGGTGCTGGGATCACCAGGGAGCACTGGGATGGTTCTGGGATCACCAAAAACCACTGGGGTGGTTCTGGGATCACCAGGGAGCACTGGAATGGTTCTGGGATCACTGGGAACCACTGGGATGGTTCTGGGATCACCAGAAACCACTGGAATGGTTCTGGGATCACTGGGAACCACTGGGATGGTTTTGGGATCACCAAAAGCCACTGAGATGGTTCTGGGATCACCAGGCACTGCTGGGATCACCAGGAGGCACTGGGATGGTTCTGGGATCACCAGGGAGCACTGGGAATGGTGCTGGGTGATCTTCTCTGCCCCTTTAGTCCCCAAAGAAGGGATCTGCAGGGATCTGCCAGCAGCACACCGCATCCCTCAGGATCTGAAGAGCCAGCTTGGATTTGGGAACGGGTGTTTGCTCTGATCCCAAGCCTTTCCTTTGGGAATGGGAACACTGCAGGGTCGCTTTGTGTGGGCTCATTGCACCTTTAAGTGGGAGCTGTGGGGTGAGACCTGCCTGGGCTCTCCCCCATAAATCCTCCTGACATCCCAGGGGTGCTGGGAACATCAGGACCTGGAGATGCAGGTGCTGGAACCTTCTTGGAAAAAACCACAGCAAATCCCAATAAAACCAGATCTGAACTGAGCTCCATGCAGTTAATCTTATCCCAGCACAGCAGCCTGAGATGTCCTGGAGCTGTTGTCTGGAGCTGACTCTCTCCCTTTTCGCAGGATATGATGGATGATATCTGCCAGGAGCAGTTCCTGGAGCTCTCCTATCTCAACGGGGTCCCGGAGCCCAACCGCGGCCGAGGCGTCCCCGGGCGGGGCCGGGGGGCAGCCCCACCTCCCCCCCCACCCGTTCCAAGGTATCCTTCCCAAAAACCCCGCCCTGGGAACGCTGCGTTTCGCTCACAGTTGTGCTGTCGGAGGAGGTTAAGCTGCTTCTCCTTGCACATCAGCTGCTGGGCCTGACCTTGGGACTCAGCCAAGGTTTTCCAGCTGGCTCGGAGCACAATGTTTGGGATGTAATCCAGCACCGGGGGTGTCCTCTGGGTGATTTGGGTTGGGTTTAATCAATAGTTTCGTAAAGGAACCTCTCAAAAGCGGGCCTGGCTGTTGATGGATGTGCTGCAGCCCTCAGCATTTTCAGTTTGAATGCCCATCCTTGCAGAGCTCTGGGGTGGCATCGTTCTGTGCTGGCTGTCAGGGCTCGGGGATCAATTGGCAATAAAACTGTTCCTTCAGAGCTTGCCTCACTCCCTGATCCGTGGGATGGTGCTTTTCCTTCTGCCTGGAGTGTCCCTGCCCGTGTCCTCAGTGATCCTGAGGGATCTGGAGTGATCCCAAGTGGGTGGGAGGGTTCTTTAAAATGAAATTCCCTGCCCAAAATTCTGTATCAGATTTATTTCTTCGTCCGTCTGCAGCTTCCTTTATCCTCAGAAACGCCTGATCCTGACTCTGGGCTGTAGATCTGCTCAAAAATTGGATTTAAATGTCATGAGGAGGCCTCTCCTTGGCTGTGTGGAGCCACTTTGGCTCAGTGTGGCTCAGTAGGCAAAGCTTAGCTAATCTGAATTATGTAAAACTCCCAATTTAGGCTGAGCTGAGGCAAAATTGTGTGATTGAACCCCAAAGGGCAGCCAAGCCCCACTGTCACTCCCCACTCATGGGATGGGGAGAGAATTGTAAGGATGAAAGTGAGGGAATTGATGGGTTGGGATAAAGTTCAATAGGAAAAGCAAAGTAAAACAAGGAATTAATCCCCGGCTTCCTCGGGAAGACACTCCAAAGGTCCCCCCCCACCTCCTCCTCCCCTCAGCTGTGATTTCTTGTTTTTCTACACCTAAAACAGCAGAGTTCTCACCCAAGGGAGGTTTCTGTACCTCCCGCAATTAACAACAATGTTAATTTCTGGCTCAGCTCTTGTGTCACTACTGAGCCGTTGCACTGTAAAACAGATCAAAAACCCAGCAGCTCCTGACAAACCGTTCTGTCTCCTTTCCAGGGGCCGTGGGGTCGGTCCTCCTCCTCCTCCTCCTCCTCCTCCCCCGCCCAGGGGGGCCCTGGTGCGAGGAGCCCCCGTGCGCGGGGCCATCGCGCGGGGGGCCACGCTGGCCCGGGGGGNCCTGCCCCCTCCTGTGCCGGACACCTACGAGGAATACGTAAGGAATGGTTGATGGGGTTAATGATTGCGGGTGGACGGGTGTTGGGTGGGCCGTGTGGCTGAGGGAAGGTTGGGGTGGGATTGGGATCCCCGGGGATCAGTGGGATGGAGTTGGGATCGCCAGGGATCAGTGGGGT
>VZTF01006024.1:214029-234476 GCA_013397755.1 Cnemophilus loriae
ATCCCATTCCCAGACCTTAAACCTCATCCCATCCCCCACCTTAAAGCTCGTCCCATTTCCCCACCTTAAAGCTCATCCCATTCCCCATTCCCCATCTTAACGCTCATCCCATTCCCCATTCCCTGGCCTTAAAGCTCATCCCATTCCCGCCACCTTCCTCTATCCCAGGTTGTTCCAACCCCAATCCAGCCCAGACTGGGACACTTCCAAGGATGGGGCAGCCACAGCTTTTTGGGAATTCCGTCCCAGCTCCTCCCCACCCTCCCAGGGAGGAATTTCTTCCCGAAATCCCATCTAGCCCTGCCCTCTGGCAGTTTAAAACCATTCCCACCTCACTTTCTTGTTAACTTCCCTTTTCCTACATCCGGATTTGTCCCTACCACCCCTTGGAATTAGGATGGGTGTCCCTCAGACTCTTCAGGACAGGCTCCCAGGAGAGTTCAAAATCCTTCAGTGACCACAGAACGAGAAATAAAAATAGAGACAATTTTCTATCCAAAGCCCAGCTCGGGTTGTTGCGTCTCCTGTGCCCTGAAGTTCATGTCAGGCAGGGTTGAGCTCAGGTGATGTGGCTCTTGTGGGGTTTTTTTAGGATCAAATCCAGCTGGATTCTGTCACTGAGGCACAGGAGGAGGGAGAAGCCGAGCAGCAGCAGCATAAACAGGAGGTGCTTTATTTACTCTGCAAAGAAAATATTCAATGTCTCAGCTCACTCCCTGCTGAGGGCCCTGAGCCAGGAAATTTGGAGGGATACAGTTATCCCAAAAAGTCGTTGCAAGGCCACGGGAGGTGGAGCAATCCAGCTTTCCTGGGAAAAGCACACACCCAGGGCCCTGTCCCAGGCAGGGAATGCACAGATTCCCAGCTCACCTCCAAGGGATCCAGAGCTCTGCTTTTTACAAGGCTAGGAAGTGACAGGACACAGGGAATGGCTTCCCACTGCCAGATGGGATTTTAGGGACAAATCCTCCCCTGGGAGGGTGGGGAGGGGCTGGGGTGGAATTCCCAGAGAAGCTGTGGCTGGGTCCCTGGAAGTGTCCGGGGCTGGGTTGGATGGGGCTTGGACACCCTGGGATAGGGGAAGGTGTCCCTGCCCATGCCCTGGCTGATCCTTAATGTCCCTTCCAACCCAAACCATTCTGTGATTCCACGATTTATCAGCCCTCAGGAGCTGAATCACCATGAGTTTGGGAATCTGGGTGTTTCAGAGAGACAGCTCAGGCTCCTCAGGTTTTCCCTTATTTTGGGTTCTCCACCCCCTGTTTCAAACCATGGCCTGATCCTCCTGGATCAGCACTTCCCGCACTCCGTGACTGGGATTTCACGTGAGGATTTACAGCGGCACTTTGTGCTCTGCAGCCCCTTTGATGCCCACACCCAGATTCCTCTGCCTGTTGTTGTTTAGAGGTTGCAGATCAGTCTGGGAGATATTAATTCCCTTTGATTCAAGGATCATTCTGGGATCCTGTGTGTGCTCACACACGAAGAGGCACCTCTGGCTAAACTCGTTTTTCCTCCTCAGGTGAACAGAAGGTGAAGAATGAACAAGGGCTTGTGTGTAATTGCTCTGCCTTTCATGCTCAAGCACTCTTAGATATGTAAATACCAACTTGAGCTCTGAAAGCTTGCAATTAATTAAGAGAGCCACTGAGTAGCACAACACAACCCTGGGTTTGAACAACACAGGGGTTTTAATATCAAATGTCCTGGTGCTGGTGGCTTCCCTGAGCCCAAATACTGCTTTGTGTGGGCAAATCCCTGCTCACATCTGCCTGAAATTTGTGATTTGTGCCAGCCACTGAGAGCTTGAGTTTCCCAATCAATCAGACCTGTGGGAGGGGGGCTGGAGGATGTTCCCCTGCTCACCCCTGGCTCTTGGCTTCCCCTGGCAGGAGTGGCTCAGGGACAGGCCTGTCCAGCCCCCCTCTGGCAGCTCAGACAGTCGTCCCCCTGCGGCACTGCAAGATCCCCGAGCTGCCCGTGGAGAGGAGCGTCCTGTTCGAGCTGCAGCTCTTCTTCTGCCACCTCGTCGCCCTCTTCGTCCACTACATCAACATCTACAAGACGGTGTGGTGGTACCCACCCTCCCACCCTCCTTCTCACACCTCCCTGGTAAGCACCAAAGGGCAGCTGGAGCTCCCAGGCCGTCTCTTGGATCACAAAACATAAAGTTTTAGAGATAACGTTTGATAAAAACTGCATCTGACCCTTCAGGGTTGCTCCTGCCACTCCTGTTTTCCACGTTGTGGGCACAGCCTGCCTGCTTGGCATTTATGGTCTTGGAAAAGTGTGAGGAGAAGAGAATAACTTGGGAGTTTCTCGGTTCCTGGTGCCTTTTGGAAATGGAATAATTTGGGTTTTGTCCCCACAGAACTTTCACCTCATTGACTTCAACGTGCTGACGGTGACGACCATCGTCCTGGCACGGCGGCTCATCGGTGCTGTCGTCAAGGAGGTAAAGTTGGAGCTGTCCTTCCAGGAGATTTGTAAAGCTCTGTGTGCCTTTGCCATTCCAATCCCCTCCATCCTTCCCTAAAGACCTCTGTGATATTCCCGAGTCAGAATCCCAGGCGTGGTTTCCAAAGGGAGGAGCAGAGAACAGAACTGGGCTCCCCAAACCACTGCTCCTGCTGACTCTGTGTCCTTCACTGACTCTGAATTTCTGTCTCAGCCAAGCTGTAGTGACTGTGCTTCCCTCCTCCCAGTTGCCTCTTTTCCTGCTCTCTCCATCACTCCAGCTTTCCCCAGGGAAGAGCCAGGCATGCTCATCCCATGGTGAGCAGTGCCAGGAGGGCGGGCTGGGCACTGGTGACTACGGGACCTTAACCAGAAACTCTCCTCACTGCAGCTTGAGGAATGAGGCCCAGATTCCAGAGATTTTGGAGAGCCCAGATCCCACAGAAAGCCTCCCTGTCCTGGTGCCAGCTTGTCACTGGCACTTCCTTCATAGCTGTGATTTTACACATGGAGTTTCCTCCTTTGAGAAGAGGGAATGCCCAGCTCTGCCCAGCTCTCTGCTGTGTCCCACAGGCTTCCCAGAGTGGCAAAGTGTCCCTGCCACGCTCCGTCTTCCTGGTGGTCACTCGCTTCGCCGTCCTCACGGGCACGGGCTGGAGTTTGTGTCGCTCCATCATCCACCTCTTCAGAACCTACTCATTCCTCAACCTCCTCTTCCTGTGCTACCCGTGAGTATCCCTGGGTCAGGCCTGGGGGATCCACCCTGAATCCAGGGGGAGGCTCCCTGCAGCCCTCTGGGGTTCGGAGCTGGACGTCTCCGAGGCTTGGAGCTTGTGGAAGGTGTCCCTGCCCATGGACAGAGCTTATCCTGCACCTCTCCCTCCTGTTGTGTCACATTCCTTGGTGGCATGGCACATCTGTGACATTGACCCCTCTTTCAGCTTGATGTGAGCATTAATTATTACTCATTAGTGCTGCTCATGTCTGCTGAAAAGGGTTGTGTGCTCTTCCCATGGCGCTCCCAGAACTCAGGGCTTTGTTTTCCCTTTGTTCCCGGGCTCCTCTGCCAGGTGGAGGGATTCAGACAGCTCCTGGTTTTTTGTTCACTATCAAAAGGAAATATCTGGAGTGGAAGTAGCTCCCTCCTTCCTGGTAGATGCAGGAGGAAACATCCACGGAGATTCTCTGCCTGTGTTTGATCTCAGAGCTCTTTTTGGGAGTTTCCTTTTGGAATCATGGAATCTCAGACTGGTTTGGGTTGGGGCAACCTTAAAGCTCACCCAGCAGGGGCAGGGCCACCTTCCACTATCCCAGGTTGCTCCAAGCCTTGAACCCCTTATTTTCGGAACCCCACAGGGAAATTTGTGGTGGGGCTGGGATCCCACTGGGATGGAACGCAGCTCCTGAGATCTGTGCTTTTCCAGGTTTGGGATGTACATCCCCTTCCTCCAGCTGAACTGTGACTTTCGGAAGGCAGGGCTCTTCGCCCAGGTGGCCAACATCGGCCCCAGGGACACGGGGGAGGTGGCAGCCCGCGGCAGGGACTACCTGACGGTGCTCAAGGAGACCTGGAAGCAGCACACGAGGCAGATGTACGGCATGGAGGCCATGCCCAGCCACGCCTGCTGCCTGTCCCCGGACCTCATCCGCAACGAGGTGGAGTTCCTCAAAATGGACTTCAACTGGCGCATGAAGGAGGTGCTGGTGAGCTCCATGCTCAGTGCCTACTACGTGGCCTTCGTGCCTGTGTGGTTTGTCAAGGTGAGGCCTGGCTGGGAGGTGGCGCTGGGCTGTGGTGGCACAGTGAGGGAGGACAGTCCTCACTCGTGGTGAATGGACCTCAGGGGTGAGGCTGTCCCTGTCCCCTGAGGGGCTGCAGCTCCGTCAGCAGAGCGTGGGGAGCATCAGGAGCTGCCTCCCTGGTTTTGGTGATGTTGACACAAATGTTTTGCAGGGGTTCTCCATCCCCCATCCCCTGTGGGCTCTTCCTTTCCAGGCAGGATCCACAGCTCCATGCAGAGCCCTCGTTTTACCTGCCTGCCCGAGTGCTTTGTGCTGTGACACCTCGGGCAGGTGGGGCTGTCCGGACATGTCCCACAGTGTCCAAACACTGTCACACCTTCCTGTCCCCCCCAGAACACTCAGTACTACGACAAACGCTGGTCCTGCGAGCTCTTCCTGCTGGTTTCCATCAGCACCTCGGTGATCCTCATGCAGTACCTGCTCCCTGCACGCTACTGTGACCTGCTCCACAAGGCTGCGGCACACCTGGGCTGCTGGCAGAAGGTGGATCCAGCCCTCTGCTCCAACGTGCTGCAGCATCAGTAAGGAATTCTCTCCAGGGCTTAGGGCTGGAGTTTTCCCTTGGCTGGGTGGGGAGCTCAGCTTTAAAATAAACCAGAAAAGTGAGAGCGGAGTTGTTGGCTGACACATCCAACAGCACAGACAGTCTGGGCGCTGTCTCCTGCCAAGCAGAGCTGATTTTTGGCGAGGTGCCTGCTGCTCCTGCCCACAGCTACCTGAAGTTTGTCACTGCCACGGTGACAATTCCAAACCGGGAGCAGAATTCCTGGCGGGGGGAGGCAGCAGAGCCCAGTCCTCCGTGGTGCAGGTGGGGTTGAGGATTCCCTTGTTGCCTGCAGGTGGGATTAAGGATTCTCTTGTTGCCTGCAGGTGGACTGAGGAGTGCATGTGGCCTCAGGGGGTGCTGGTGAAGCACAGCAAGAACGTCTACAAGGCCGTGGGCCACTACAACGTGGCCGTGCCCTCGGACGTCTCGCACTTCCGATTCCACGTAAGCTCCCCTGTCCTTCCCGGGGAACAGGGATGACACAGAGGGATCGTGGTGGCCTGGACACCTCGGGCTGATGGAGCTGGGGATCAGTGCCCAGGGTGAGGGAGTTCAGAGCAGCGTCTCAACCCTGTGCCACAAGGGTGACTCCATCCAGAGCCACTGTGTCCGCAGGGGAATCCTCACGGTCCTCACCCTGAAGTTTCACCCCTTGCCCGGTGCCTCACCGTGCTCTCCCACAGTTCTTTTTCAGCAAACCACTGCGAATCCTCAACATCCTGATCCTGCTGGAAGGAGCTGTCATCTTCTACCAGCTCTACTCGCTGATTTCCTCGGAGAAGTGGCACCAGACGATCTCGCTGGCTCTGATCCTCTTCAGCAATTACTACGCCTTCTTCAAGCTGCTGCGGGACCGCCTGGTGCTGGGCAAAGCCTACTCCTATGCTGCCAGCAGGGACTCAGAGCAGAAGTTAAATTAAAACAATTGCACTGATGCTCTCAGCTTATTACAGAACAAACAAAAACGAGAAACCCTCAGAGCTTTGTATTTTTGTTACCACTGCTTTTTTTTTGTTGTCGTTTTCTTTGATAACTGATGTAATTAAAAGGAAAAAAAAAAACTTATTTTTTTACTCCCAACAGGTTGTTTGTGTGTTTGTTGTTTTGAGTCCACCTCCGCCAAAAGGTTTGGTGCTCTTTGGGTGTGGGGAGGGATTTTTTAATCGTGCTGAGGTTTGACAGGGATGGACTGGGAGGAGGAAGGTGAGAGTTCCAGGTGTGTTAAAGCTCCCAGCTGGGTTCCTTTAGGAGGGGGTGACCCCTCATCTCATCCTTTTGGGGGTCCCCGAGAGCTCCTGTGACCCCTCCCCACGCTCTGTGTAGGGAAAGGTGATGTTATTTCTCTAAAATGTTTATTTTTAAATCGCTGAGCCCCGACTGCTGCAGCCCCGGCTCGCAGCGCCCTGGTTTGAGGGATCCCCTGTGGAGGAGGGGACACGGGGGGAGCCGGGGGGGTTTGGGGAGCCCCGGCAGCTCCGCTTTGCTGCTTTACCCATGGGCCGAGTTCCCCTTCCCTCTGCCCAACCTGCCCGTCAGGGTCGGGGGAGGAGGAGGAAGAAGAGGAGGAGGAGGAGGAAGAAGAGGAGGAGGAAGGAGCGCAGCGCATCCCCCGAGTGCCCCGGCCCGGGGGCAGCAGGGCCGTCCCTGCTGCTGGACACCGCCCGTGCGGCCTCTGCGGGGCTCCGAGCTCCCCCTGCCCGCGGGAGGGTCTCGGGGGGTCCCAAAAGGGGTTCCGGGGGTCCTAAATGGGGTCCCGGGGGGTTCGAGGGGGTCCCGGGTCCGGCCTTTGTTCCGGCAGGGCCTCGCGGCCGCCAGGGGGCGCCCGGCGCGCGCTCCCGATCCCGATCCCGATCCCGATCTCGATCTCGGTCCTGATCCCGGTCCTGATACCGATCCCGACTCTGATCCCGGTTGCCATCCAGGTCCCGGTCCCGATTCCCATCCCGATCCTAATCCGGATTCCGATCTCGGTCCCGGTCCTGGTCCCGCTCCCGATTCCCATCCTGGTCTCGATCCCGGTCCCGATCCCGGTCCCGGTCCCAGTCCCGGTCCCGCTTCCGACACCGCTCCCGACTGAGCCCCGACTACGCTGAGGGAATTACTGCCCCTGAAAGCGGAGATCAAGCACCGGAACGGGTCCAGGGGAACCAGAATTGGGAGTGGGATCGGGATCGGGACCAGGACAGGAACCGGGACCAGCGGCAGCGTCGTCCGTGGCACCGGGGAGGGGAAAGGGGTCGTCGGTGCCCGGCAGAGCCCCGAGGGACGGCGGGGACACGGCGGGACCAAAGGCCACCGGAGCGAAGCCGCCGCCGTTCCTCAGCGCTGCCGTCAGCGGGGCGAAGGGCGAGGAAGAGGAAGGAGCGGCGGGAACAGCGAGGGCTGGAGGGGAGCCAGATGAAGCCAAACCCGCGGGACTGTGCCCCCCTCACCGCCACCCCACACCGGGACCGGGACCGGCACGGATCTGGGACCCCCCCCACGCCGGGAGGCACGGAGGGGCTCCGCTGCTCGGAGCGGCTGCGGGAACCCCCCGACCCCCCCGGCAGATCCTGCGGGTTTGGGGGGCACACAGAGGCCCCCGCAGCCTGTCCCTGCTTCCCGTGTGACCCCACCAGGACCAAATCCGGTGTCCGGCCGGCGTTTCCAGCCGGGATGGGGCGGGGGGTGATGCCGGGGCCCCGGCCCCCTCCTCAGCACGGCGGGAGGAAACGGCCGTGTCCAGCCTTTCCCGAGGATGAGGATTTCCTTCCTCCCATTGAGCGGGGACCCTGGGGTTAGCACGCAGCCGTGGGGCACTCGGCCACAGGACGGGGGGCCTGGCTGGGAATTGGGGGGCAGAGATCCCCTGACACACAGCCCTGGGGGCATCCCCCGTATTCCCCTCCTGCCTAGCCGGGACCCCGGGAATGAGGGAGATGGATTTGAGGGGGCACGGGATGGAGACACGCAGCCATTTCCTCCTCTCCTTCCCTTTTTCCCACCCCGAGAGCGCTGCGGATATTTCGGGGGCCAGAAGCAGCTGGACACGGGAATCATCGGCTTCCCAGAAACGCCGTTCCCGCAGCTGGGAAGAGCTGTCACCGCGAGCAGTGACACGTTTCATTTCCCTCGAACCGGGGCTTTCCCAGGGCCCCCGGGCGGGGGTGATGTCTCAGGGGACATCCCGGGTGGGAATTCCCCCCGGGAGCACCACGGAGGTGGCTCCGCTGGGCACTCAGCTGCCTTGGTGACCCCGGGGGTCCCAAAGGCTCGGGCTGCACCCCGGGGGTCCCGGGCTGGCCGGGCTCCATCTGCCGCGCTCCCCACGCGCGCTAATCCCGGGATTAGCAGCCAGATGCCAGGGGCAGGTTTGCCGCAGGTAACGAGGATCCCTCGGGAGGAGGTGACGGACATCAAAGTGCAGGAATTACGGCCAATCCCACCCGAGCCTGGGGTCCCCCGGCCGGGAGGGCAGAGGGGACAGGGAGCTCGCATCTGCCAGGGCACATCCTGGGGTGTCCCCAAGCACAGAACCCCGGGATAGCGGCCACGCTGGAGCAAAATTCCCGGCAGAAATTCCCTCCATGGGCTCAGCACTGCCCGGGTTGAGCCCTCCCTGTGCACACCCAAAATGTGGAAAACTTCATCCTCCTGCTGCCCGCCGGGAATCCCCTCACGCTTCCCAGCGGATGCAGCTGATGGGAAGTGGTTGTTTTCCCCTAAAAGCCCATCCCAACGTTCCTGGGAAGCCGCGTCTCCCACACTTATCCCTGCTCCTGGGACCTCCAAGCAGCCGATTCCTGGCTGCTCCCAGCCCAGCTCGGCACAGATGAAGGACTGCTGGATCCCGGATTTCTGGGTGATCCTGGGTTCTTGGATCCCGGGTTTCTGGGTGATCCTGGGTTGTTGCATCCCAGATTTCTGGATGATCCTGGAGCTCAGCCCCCTCACTGGGGACCTGTCAGGCACCTCCCAGCTCCTCCTCATCCTCCTCAAACCCCCAGCCCATCCCTGGCTGGTTCACTGCCAAATCCAGCCTCCAGCAGCTGCTGATGTGGGACCAGAAGGTGGGAAGGGACAGGAGCACCCCCCAAGACCAAAGGTGATCCCACCCGGGCTGTGCCACCCTGTATGCCACCTTTAATTCCTCCCTAATAAATATTTTTTTACGTTAATAAAGCCGAATCCCCAAAGCGGTTAATTAAGGGTTATTTCGCTCACTGTCACCTCACATTGCAGCCGGTTCGGGGTGAGATCAAGGAGGGAAAAGCATCGAGTGAGGAGAAACGTCCCAGTGTGGATCCTGTCAGCACCCCCGGGCTGAGGGAACCCCGAGCAGCACCCCGGGCCCAGAGCCGCGGGGTCCGCTTGGGACACCCAAATTTTGGAGCTACTGAACTGAGCCGGGCTGGCCAAAACAACCCCGGCCTCGCCAAAACCGGGCACGAGGCCCCGTCCTGCCGTAATTACAAGCCCTTAATTAGCGCACGCGCACCCTCATTAACGATTACACACGCGTCCTCATCTCCTCATCCAAACAAGCCCACGATGGGGACCCAGGAGCTGCAGCAAGGACCGGGCGGACCCCGAGCCACCCCCCCCAGCCTCTCCCGTCACCTGAGGCCACCCAAACTCGTGGCCCCCGCGCACGGCAGCGGGGACAGCGGCCGCAGCACCCCGGGCCCCCCGCAGCGGCTCCCGCGGGGACCAGATGGTGACTCCGGGCGCGGGGGCCAGATGGACCCTCCCGCCCGTGGTCCCCCCTCCGCTTCCGCTGCTATTTTCCCCGGCAGCCGCTATAAATATTTAACAGCTCCGTTCCCGAGGCGGCAGCAGGAGGGACGGTGGCTCCCGGCGCTCCAGCCCCTCTGCTCCGGGCTGGGGGACACCGGGGTGACACCCCCGGCGTGGGGGACACGGCCCCCACCGCAGTTTGAGCTGAATATTCCCGGTGATCTGAGCCGGAGGTGCTTGAGGACTGAAAGGTGGCGAACGGAAGCTCCGGAGAGCGTTGGGACGTTTCCCAAAAGTTGTGGAGGAGAGGGGGGCGGTGGCGGGGAGGTCGCCCACCCCCCAGGTGGGTGTCAGCCTCTGTGGTGGCCCCATCCCAGGCTGAGCCCCAAAAGTCCTCACAGAACTCCAAAGGAACGTAAGAAACCCCAAACCCACCCTTACACCCCCGGAGGCTCCAAATCCTTGCTCATGCACCCCCAGAGTGGCAGCGCCACCTCCACGGCCACCAAAGGGGTGTCCCAGGGGTCCTGTTCCCCGCTTTTGGCATCTCCCACGAGGCTGCGAGTCCCGAGGTGTGGCCGGCACGGGACACGCCAGGACCCGCAGCCCCACGAGGGGCGTTTGCAGCCGGAAGCTCTCCCGGGGACGGGCGACTTTCGGTCCCACCGCGGGCACGGCCGTGTCCCATCCCCTCCCCGTGGTGACAACGTGCAGGGACCGGGGCAGCTCCTGGCCGGGACCAGGCTTCCTCCCGCCGTCACCACCGTGGCCTCGAGCCTTTCCTCCGCTCTTCCTCCGCTTTTCCGCCGAGCCCGGAGCCGTGGCTGCCTTCCTGCCCCGGCCGCGCTTCCTGCCCGCCCGCGCTGCCTCCTCAGCATTCCCGGCTGTCCCAGCTCCATCCATCCTCCCTGGGGCTCCTTCCCGAGCTTCGCACGGGGGGACCTGGCCTCCACGCGTGTCCCCAGGACCCTCCTCGAGGCTCCGGTCCCCAAAGCTCCACGTGGGACCTGTCCCCGACGTCGCTGCCGGGGCATTCCGGTGGTCCCCGCCCCACCCGCAGCTTCCTTCCAGCTCAGCGGGAAAAGCATCGAGCGGAGCAAATCTGCCCCCGGGCTCACCCCAGGGAGCGGCGACTCCCCGATTCCAATCACTTTTGGGGATCTACCGCTGACCTAGTTCATAATCCACCGCTCAGGGCGGCGGGGATGGCACGCAGGGCGCTGGGAACAAGCGGGAGCTTTCCGGGAGCATCCACACCCGCCCTCAGAGCGTGGTTTTTGGGGGGCTGAGGATCCCGGGGCTGCTCCCGGCTCAGGGCTGCAGCTGAGGGCAGGACATTCCCACGCCGAGCCCAAAGGTGGCCCCCAAACCGGTCGGACGTGCGGGGCCGTGACTCAGCCCGGTGGCAGCGGGCGGGGAGCGGCGAGGGCGGGCGGGCAGCGGCAGGACGGGACCTGTGCGGGGCCCCCCGCTTCCCAGGCAGCCCTGAGCAAACAGGGAAGTGAAAAATTTCCTTTTCCTTCCTCCCGCCGAGCTGGGTGTCACCGCGCTGGGGTGACCTCCCCCTGCACTCCGCTGCCTCAAGCGTCTCCCCCGCCCGGCGCTCCCTCCCGGCTCCGGGTGAGGGCTGGGAAGGGCTCCTTATCTCCCTTCCAGGCTGATGCAAGATTTGCTCATCCTGCTGCTCCCCAAGGCCGCGCTGCTGATGGTGTCGCCTTCCCCTCGAGGGTTCCGTGGCTTTTCCACGTGTTTCACCGCCCCCGCGGCAGCATTCCCTGCCCCACGGCGGAGATCAGCGAGGCTTTTCCCCCTGGCCCCGGGGCCGGGAGGGTTCCGTGCCCCGCGGGTGTTGGGAACAGGCCGGCAGCCCTCTGCTCCAGCCAGGAATAAGTGGATTAGGAACCAATCTCGTTATCGCTGCTGGCAGCCTCGCAAGGGCCGTGGGACGGGGACAAGGACGGGGACGCTGCCGGTGGCGGGGGACAGGGGTGGCCGGTGCCTGGCGCGGGGTGCAGCGTGGCCACCATGCGTTGGTAGCCAGGGCTCGGCTGCCTGCTGTTCCCAGGGATGAGGCATCCGGGCTCTAATGAGGCGGGACGGTTAATTAGTCAGTGTCAATTTATGTTAATTCGCCGGGGGGAGCGGAGAGACTGATGGCTCTGCCACCTGGCTGGCGCTGGGGTGCGCAGCGCCGGGCTGGGGGGACACGTGTGGAGCTGAAGGTGTCAGGGCAGGACAGCGGAGCTCCCTGTGGGTGCTCCCAGCCCCTCCTCGCCTTCCCTGCCCGGTGAGTCAGGGCTGAGACCCCGGAGGAAGCCCCAGGGATTTCCAAAACGCCTTGGAAACCCCCCGAGCTGTGATTTCCTCCCTCTTTCTGAGGCCGTTCGGGTGACGGCAGCTGCAGGCGGTGGCCAGGCTGGGAATTTCGGAGGGAAAAGGATGGGAAACGCGGATCCAGCCGAGGAACGAGCCCCTCTCCGGGCTGCGGAGCTGGGCAGGGATGGAGCAGCTCCGCTGTTTACTCAACCCAGCCTGGGCTGCTGGTGGTTCCTGGGGTTGTTTCTTCTTCTCCAGACAGGGCCGTGACCACAGAAACAAAGGCAAAACTTTAATCCTGCAAATCCTCCTCTCTTCCCACCGAAGGCCGCGGGTGTCTGTCCCCCTCCGAGGGGACGCTGGGGTCGGACACCGCCCGGGGGCCGCCCGAGGGCGGCTCAGCCGGAGCGCAGAGCGGCTAAAAATAGCCCCGCGTCTTCGCGGAGGTGTTGCAGCTGCAATCAGCCATGCAAACGAGACCGAAATTAAATCAACCGCATGCGACAGGAGCTGTTAACCCTTGCCAGGGCGGGGACGTGTCCCCCCCCGGCACCGCCGGGGCAGGGCCGCGTGGGTCCCGAGGGGAACACGGGGTGCTCGGAGCGCGGGGAGCGGGGTCCGTGTCCCCCGAGGGGGCTGAGCCGCCGCCCCGCGCTGCCCCCGGCCCCCCCGGCTCGCTGCCATCTGCTCCGGGTGTATTAAAGGCGTGGAGGAGCTGCAAAGAAACGAGGTCAGGGCTGCGATGGCAGCGCCGGGGCGAGGCTGAGCCCGCCTGCCAGGACCCTGCCACCCGCCCGTGTCACCAGCGGGACGCTGCGGTGGCACCGAGCGGAGCGGGGGTGACTCTTTGGGATGTCCTTGGATTCCAACGGCAGCGCGGAGCGATCCCCGGCCGTGGCAGCTCCGTCCTGACATTCCAGGCGGACTTTGCCCCTCCACGGCAAAAACCCTCCACGGTTCCCACATATCCTGTCCTGGGGCACAGCCTGCCCCGTGCCCGAGCCACCCCTCGCCCTGCCCGTGCCACCCCTCGCCAGGGCCGAGGATGCACCGCGATTCAAACGAACATCGCCAGCCCCCCAAATCTGGGCAGCCAGAGCAGCGCGTCCCCTCCCGGGGGAGGCTCCCCGGGGCTCCCCCGTGCCCGCCCCGGTGCCCAACCGAGCCCCCTCCCCGATGCATGTGCGAGTCCCCGCGGCAGCTGCCTGCATTTCATGCATTTTTAAGGAGAAGAAGGTTAGTGGGTCACTCCAGCGCCGCAGGCTTTGCTCCAGCTGAGCTGCTCCGCTGCCAAACGCAGCCGGGCTGGCGGCGCGGGGGCTGGGCCGGCCGGCAGGGCGGGCAGGTGGGCAGCAGAGCCCGGCACGGCCACCCCGAGCTGCCACCGTGTCCCCTGTGCCCCCGCCGCTGCCCCCGGGGCAGCCGGCAGGAGCGGGATGCGCCCAGCCCGGTGCCCATCCTGTTCGCAGCGGGCAGGGAGTTGGGGGGGGTTTCTGCAGCCCCCCATGGTGCTGGGGGGGGCTGGGCAGCAGCACTCCGAGATTCGGAGCCCTGGAGAGGCGGGGAGGGAGAGGAAAAACGGCCGCGGTTCAAAGTTAACGCGGAGCCGAAGCGCGGCCGCGCCAAAGCAAACAGCGGCCGCTTTTATGGCCCCCGCTCGAACCCCCCCCGGGGCTCCCCCCGCACCCTGCCCGCCTCTCCCGGGGCGCTGCACCCCCGGCACCGGCACCCCGGGGAGAGGGTGGACATCGCCGTGTCCAGCGGCTGCTGGGAATGGGGGGAACCCGCACGGGGGGAAGCCGGAGCTGGGGGGACCCACGCGAGGGGGGAAGGCGGGTTTGGGGTGGTGCCAGATATGGGGCGAAGCCAGAGCTGGGCGAAGAGAGGTGTGGGGTGAAGCCGGGTGTGGGGCGAACCCGAACCTGGGGGAACCTAAACGTGGGGTGAACCCAGACCTGGAAAAAGCCGAAACGGAGGCGAACCCAGACCTGTGGGGTGACCCCAGATGTGGGGCGAACCCAGACACTGAAAAAAACCAGATGGGGGGCAAACCCAGATCTGGATGAACCCANATGGCTACGGCCATGCAAGTCTGCCCGAGCTGCATCCGCCGCTGCATCCCAGCGAGCCGTGGGGGCGGGGACGGCCCCGCCGCCCCCAGCCGCGGCCACACCGCCGCCGTCCCCTCCCCGACAGACCCCAAGAGCGGCTGGAGACCCCTCCCGGGAGCTCACCCAGAGCGGGTGGGACCGAGGGGCCGCCGATCTCCCCCGCGCTCATCGGACCCTGAAAGCCGTGCCAGAGTGAGGGGGGTGGGAACAGCAGCTGCCTCTGGAGGGTCCGAAACCCCTCCCAGGAGGATGGGAGCTCATCGGGCACGGCTGGAACGCCTGGGAGGGCAAAGCGCTCCCCAAAAACCGCAGCCCCAGCCCGGGGCACGGCGCGGCCCCCCCGGAGCCCCCACCGGGGTCTCGGTGCCCCGGCAGCCGCGGCCGTGGGGACACTTTGGGGTTTGGTGGGAGGCCAAGGGGGAATTCTGCTCCTGGCGATGAAGCAATCCCGGCCAGGGACAGCCCGGGATGAAAGGAAGGAGGGGATTTCTGATGGAAAGTTGCAGACAGCCCTGGCACCGCCGGGATTCCCCCGCCGAGTTCTGCTCCCGGCTCCCCCCTGACCCGCGTGGGATTTCGGGGAGAGGCTTTTCCCTGGATTTCCCGGGGGTTCAGGTACCCCCCCAGTGACCCAGGAAACCAGCCGGGACCTCGGGGAGAGAGGAGCAGCAACGGGAACTTTGGTGGTGTTGACGCTTGCCGGCTCCTAATGAGGTTTTATAATTAATATTCCATTAGGATGAGCGGGGCGGGAAGTCCGTGGCTCTCGGGGATGATTTTCCACCCTCTTTGGGTACCACGAACAAAACCCCCATCATCTAAACGCTCTTTAAGCTCCCTTCCAAGGCAAGCCAAGATGATTTTACAACCTCGCAGGCGCTCAGCATCTCCCCAGCGCGACATGCAGCGCTGGTTCGGGTGTCCCTGCGCCTTTCCTGCTGCCTGTCCGTCCCTGCCGGTCCCTTCCCCCCTCATCCCGGGCACACACTGGCCTCTTCTCCGCGCCTGGGCCCGTCAGATGTTGCTGAAAGGGAACAATGCCACGTATTGTCTGTCCCCGCTCGGCGGCATCAGCCCCGGCAGCGCAACAAAAAGCCACATTGACTCGCGGGGAGAAAGGGGCCCTCACATCCCACTGCTCCCGGGGGAGGCGCCGCGGCCCCGGAGCATCCCGGCCCCGCTTCCCTGCCCCGCGTCCCGGCCACCGGCGGCCACTGGCCCCGGGGACACGGGCAAAAGGGGTCACCGCGCTCGGGGAGGGGGCGGGGAGGGGGTGGGATGTTGTGCCCCGCTGCCGCGGGATCTGCGGGATCGGCATCCGGCGGGAGCGGGGGGTGTCCCTGCGTGCCCCGCTCAGGTGAGGCCGCACCTGCAGAGCCGCCTCCGGCCCTGGGGTGTGACATCGTGGGGATGGGGAGCTGCCGGAGAGAGCCCGGAGGAGGCCGCGGAGATGCTCCGAGGGCTGGAGCTCTCTGGAGCCAGGCTGGGAGGGCTGCGGGTGCCCAGCTGGAGAAGGGGAGGCCTCAGAGCCCCTTCCGGGGGGTCCGAGAGAGGGGGAGAGGTTTGGGCGAAGGCCTGGAGTCCCGGGAGTGGTTCCCCAGCGCCAGAGGGCAGGGTTGGGTGGGATATCGGGATCCCAAATCACACACACCCCTCCCCGAGGCTCTGCCCCGGCCGTGGCGTGCGGGAGCGCTCCCGCCGCAGCTCCGCAGGAAACGGCACGGGAAAAGCTCCACTTGGAGCGAGCCTGGCCTTTGTTTCCATTATAAACTTCCCTTTCAGCCGGGAAGGATGCTCTGGAAGCTGTCCCTGCTCGGCCCCGGGCTCGGGACCCTGCCCAGGTCGGGGGAGCGGAGCCCGGTGTGGTCCCACCCTCCCGCTCCCGGCTGGGTGCTGCATTCCCTGTTTTCTCCCTCTGGCAGCCGTCCTGCTCTCGCAGTGCTCCCGGGCCGGCAGCTCAGGGCCAGGGAGACCTTTATCAGCCTCGAGACGCAGCCTAAGGCCGGGATCCGGGAGATAAGGAGCGTGGGATGAGCGGGGTGCCCGGGCCGGGGCGTTGTGGGGGTTCCTGTTCTGCCCGGAGCAGCCAGGAGGGACCCACGGGCTGGGAAAGGCCGTGTGGGGGTGTTGATCCCCAAAACTGCCCCGGGACCGTGTCCGTGGGGACCCTGACACCCCACCACTGTCCCCATTGTCACCTTGGGGCAGCACAGCCCAGCCTGGGATGAGGCTGGAGGGGTTTGAGTTTGGCTTTGTTTGCAAATATCCCAACTCCTGACCCGAAGGAAGGGCGGATGGGCTCCAAGATAAGATACGGAGGAGATTCCTCCCTCCTTCCTGCTCCATGACTCTCAACACCTCAGCACGAGCAGGGAAGGGTGCTGGGAAAAGCCCAGGGTTGGGAGAGTGGGGTTGATCCCATGGGATGATCCCACAGGAGGATGTTCCCCAGGGAAGGGTGTTGGGAAAAGCCCAGGGCTGGGAGAGCGGGACTGACCCCATGGGATGATCCCACAGGAGGATGTTCCCCAGGGAAAGGGGTGATGGAGTGGGAAAGGCCCAGGGTGGGAGAGCGGGGCTGATCCCACAGGATGATCCCACAGGAGGATGTTCTCCAGGGAAGGTTGTTGGGAAAAGCCCAGAGATGGGAGAACGGGGCTGATCCCGCGGGATGATCCTACAGGAGGATGTTCCCCAGGGAAAGGGGTGATGGAGGGGGAAAGGCCCAGGGTGGGAGAGCGGGGCTGACCCCATGGGATGATCCTACAGGAGGATGTTCCCCAGGGAAGGGAGTTGGGAAAAGCCCAGGGTTGGGAGAACGGGGCTGATCCCGCGGGATGATCCCACAGGAGGGGAAGAGCCAGCCCAGAAATAGCAAGTGCAGGCGCAGAAGGCGCCGGTTGCCATGGGATCTTCGCAGCCCAAAATGACGGGGCTCTGGCAAATACAAGAAGGGGCCCTTTCATGGGTTTCTATGGGAAGGCAGCGCCTCGCCACAGCCTCCCAGGCTGGAGCCTTGCCCGGGGCAGGAAGGATTTGGGGACACTGGTGCTGGAGCCTGCAGGATTCCCAGGAGAGCCTCGCTTGGTCCAGGAGGCTTTTCCCGGGTGCACGTCGGAGGTCGCTCGGGGCTGACTCGGTCCCACGAGCAGGTTGGGCTGTGCCCAGCGGGTAAAGCGGAGAGATTCCCTGCTCTTCCTGCTGGGCCTTGTTCCCCTCAGGAATGCCCCAGCACGGATGGTTTTCCTGCTGCAGCTGAGGAAGCTCGGCCCCTTCACCCTGGATCCTCGTGGGATGCACAGCCAGAGCATCCCGAGGCGAGTGTCCCTGTCCTGGGAGAGCCAAACTGCTGCAGCACGGACAGCATGGAAGGGAAAGCCCCCAGACCCTGTAGGGGCAGCCCCCAGACCCTGCAGGAGCAGCCCTCAGACCCTACAGGGGCAGCCCTCAGACCCTATAGAGGCAGCCCCCAGACCCTGCAGGGGCAGCCCCCAGACCCTGCAGGGGCAGCCCCCAGACCCTAAAGCAGCTCTGGGCTGTCCCCAAGGGCTGTCCCCACAGCTGCCGTGGTGGCAGAAGCCTTCTCCATCCATCCAGCCCCGCACTCTCCCTGCCGGAATTCTCTCCCCGGAGAGATCTAATTAGTTAATTCCTTTGCTATTTATAAATCAATGTGGAAATCCCTCTGTTTTTATTCCCGGCGCTGTTGGTCGCCCTGGCTGGGCCCGTTTAACTCGGGATAAAATCCCGGAGCAGATGATCCGGGTCCATGAATAAATAATTGCCTTAATTCCTCGTTAAGGGCTGGGGGAATGCAGGGCAGGACGAGGGGTTGGGGACGGTCCCTCCTGCCCCTCTCCAGCCCGGCGGTGCCGGGGCTGAGCTCCCCGCTCTGCCCTGCAGCCTCCCAGCGCTTAACACCCAATAAATTAATAATCAGCCGCAGTTTAAGTAGGTCTGGAAAGTGGAAAACAACATCCGCGAGGATCTGGCGTCCCCCCGGCCCGGCAGGCAGGAGCAGCAGAGATTTGTCTGCCTGTCCATCTGCTGGAGGAGCAGACAGACCATAATCTGTCCGTCTGCGGGGATCCCGCAAATTCCTGCCCCTTCCAAAGCTCCCGGAGACGGAGCCTGGTGGAGCCCGGAGCATCTCCAGCCCGGGATGGGGGAGGCAGCAGAGCAGGGGTGGGCTCCACCGCGGGGCTGGTGGCCACTGGTTTCCACTGGGAGGCTTGGGAAGGTGTTTGGGTTATGCTGGAATTCACCAGTCTCTGGTTTCTGCCGGTTTCCGTCCTCCACCTCGGTGTCACCACGCGTCCCCAGCCACACGCGGGGAAGGGAAACAGCCTCGTCGCAGGCTGGGAGCTGGAAAAACTGACTGGGGATGTGCCTGGGGACACCACGGTCACCCCGCGGAGCTCCGGGGCTCCGGTACCGGCGTGGCCGCGCCGGAGGCGGCGGATCCGTCCCGGGGAGGAGCAGGGCAAGGACGGACATCTGCCGTGGGACGGGAGGCACGCTCGGGAATCCGCGGGGAGCGTGGCTATTTATAACCACGGCCCTTACGCAGCGCTGCGGAAGAGGGCTCGCAAGAAAAGCCAGGACCGGGAGAGACGAGGATTCCTCGGGGATGAAAGGGCTGGAAAAACACCTGAGGGAGGGCCTGGAGTGGTGGGGGGGCTGCCATTGTCACCCCCCGGGTCTGCTGCTTGTCCTGCCCAGCCGTGCCCCAGTTTGCCCTTCACACACCACATCCGTGTCCTGCTGCTCTGCGGGAGGGCAGGGGTGCGGGATGAAATTCCGTGTCCCCTCTGGCAAAACATGGAAGAGGCCCAAAGTCTCCATGCTCTCCAGCTGACCCCAGCCCTGATCCCAGCCCCCAAAAATCCCCTCAAATCCAAGGAAACACCTCCCCAAAAATCCCCTCAAATCCAAGGAAACACCTCCCCACGAGCACCTGCTCCACAGGGAACGCGTCAGTGTCCCCAGCCCAACAGCCAGAGCCACACCGGGGCTGCCACCAGCACCCCCAGAGCCCCCCAACACTGGGAATGCTCCAGTGGGGATGAGCTGCCGGTGCCACTCCCGTTTGTGGTTCCCCGTGGATTTGGGATGGGAGGACAGGAATGTCTCGGGGCTGTTGTGTGGATGGAGGGGCTTGGACGGGCGCTGCGAGAGCTGGCGCTGGTTGAGGTGGTTTTGGTACAGCCAGAAGGTGATGGGATGGGACGGAGTGGGGATGGGATGGAGTGGGGATGGGATGGGGATGGGATGGGATGGGATNCACCGGGAAGGGCTCCCCAGCCGCGGCTCTGCCAGGTTTTCCTCCCCAGCTGGGAACGCCAGCCCGGAGCTGGGATTGGGAACAAACATCGTGTGCCCACTAATCCCACACTCTCCTGGGCTCTCGATCTTCCCAAACCCAACAACCTCCCTGGAATTCCTGTTTTCCAGCAGGGAACACCCTGCCCGGCTCCCGCGGCTGCTCGGGACACTCCGGCCCTCACGGCCAGCCCGGCAGCGCCTGGCAGCCGTCCAAGGGCTTTTTATCAACTGGCACCCAAAAGTCAATAAGGAAGATGCCGCCTGTTTTAATTAACAGCGATTTCGCTCCAGCGGGGGTGAGCTGATGTGCTGGGCGGGGGGAGGGAGGGAGGCCGGAGACAAAACATGACCTTGTTGGCGCAGCACACACAGCGGGACGTTGTTTTCCCCTCGGAGTCTGGCCTTGGATGCTGCTGGGCTCCGTGGCACAGCTGGGTGCTGGGGACAGCAGGTCCTGCCACCCGTGGTGGCTCTGGAGCAGCTCTGGTGGGAGCAGGATGCCTGGAAAGCTCCAGGACACTCGGGCGCTGTCCTGCTGCAGCCCTCGGGGAATGTTGGTGGCTTGGGCTGGCACAAAAGGGTCTGGATTTTAGGAGCCCCCAGTGAAATCCAGCTGTGTGTGCGTGTTCCAGGAGGGACTGAACGCCCCTCCGGCACTGCTGGATTCCTGGCAGGCAGCAGCACGAGCATTCCACCAGTTTGGTCCCGTTTTCTTTTCTCCTCAGTGCTCCCGTTCCGGGAAGTCAGAGAGGAGGAGCATCCAGAGGGGGAAAACCTCCCTGAGCGTGTGCCAGGGCGCTCAGCGGGGCGGGAGCCGGGGCGGGACCCGTGGCACAGCCTGTCCCCACGGCGGGACCTGTCCCCACGGCGGGACCTGTCCCCACGGCGGGACCCCCCGGGAGTGGTGGGGATGGGATCAGCAGGACCCTGGAACGAGCAAAACGCCGGGATGAGACACCCTGGAATGAGCAGGACCCTGGGGTGACAGGACTCTGGGGTGACAGGACTGAGGCCACCTGTACCAGGACAGTCCTGGGGGTGACAGGAAAGGGCCAAGTGGCACCATGGGACCCTCCTAGGGGTGACAGGGATGGGGCGAGCAGCACCCCAAGGATGACGGCGCTGGGGGCACAGACGCTGCAGGGGCGTTGGTGATGGGGGTGAGGGCACCC
>VZTF01006024.1:239569-251641 GCA_013397755.1 Cnemophilus loriae
AAACCAAACCCCCAAGGAGTTAAAAAAATAAACCCTTTGAAAAATGAGCTGTGTGAAGTTTAGCAGCATTATTGGAGTTGAAACCCTCAGCAGTGCTCCCGTGGGCCTCTGGAATTCCAGAGGGATCCCCCTGAGGAAGGAGAGCAGCGAGTGGGAACTGCCTGGAAAACAAAAAACCAATCAAAAAAAAAAAAAGAAAAAAAAATCTGAATTTCTCCTCCCAGAAAGTTTTTTTTTCTTCACTTCCCCACCACCCCCCACCCCAAAAAAAATAAAATAAAATAAAAAAANACAAAGTTACACTGATCTCTCTCTTGCTTCACTTACAAACACTGAAAATCAGAGTGAAAAACCTCACTCGGACCCCAAAGAGACTAAAAAAAGGGGAAAAAAAACCCAAAAAAAAGAGGTGGTGGGGGGAGGAAAAAAAAAAAAAAACCAAACCCCCAAGGAGTTAAAAAAATAAACCCTTTGAAAAATGAGCTGTGTGAAGTTTAGCAGCATTATTGGAGTTGAAACCCTCAGCAGTGCTCCCGTGGGCCTCTGGAATTCCAGAGGGATCCCCCTGAGGAAGGAGAGCAGCGAGTGGGAACTGCCTGGAAAACAAAAAACCAATCAAAAAAAAAAAAAGAAAAAAAAATCTGAATTTCTCCTCCCAGAAAGTTTTTTTTTCTTCACTTCCCCACCACCCCCCACCCCAAAAAAAATAAAATAAAATAAAAAAAAGCTCAGCTGTACAAAAGGAGAAGCAAAAGGTCACAAAAGAGCCCTGGGGGTGAGGAGGAGCTGTGAAAACGCTCAGAGCCCCATCTGCTGTTCCCTCGGGAAGGCAGCACGATCAAAAGGTTGGGATTTACTGGCCTTGGGAGGGAAATTCAATTGGAAAACTTGGCTGAAAAATAAGGGGGAAAATGGTTTTTTAGGGATACACGTTGAGAAAAGCCGGCAGTCAGGCTTTGAGGGGATTTCTGCCGGGGTTTCAGCAGAAAAGCAAAGCCAAAAAGGGCAGGAATTCCCTCCCTACCCAGAGAGGGCAATAAAAAACCAGGTAAAAAAATCCCATCCCTTGCCTCCCTGGAGGTGCAGCAAACGCTGCCACAGCCCCTGGATCCAGGAGATCTCAGAAAACCAAACCACCCCCTCAGGGTGATCTTAATTTTGAGGTTTCCAGATGTAAAAATACCCGAAAAAAAAAAAAGAAAAAAGGAGTTTTCAGGTTGTTTTTCAGCTGCTTCACCTCTTTCCCCAAGTCTGCTGCAGGGAGGAGCCAACTCTGTTCAAGAACTGCACAATTCTGACCCTGAGAAGTGGCACCAGCTTGCAGGTTTTTGGTTGGTTGGTTGTTTTTTACGTCGTGGTGGAATCCAGCTGAAGACCACAAAGGTCTCTCCCAGGCTTCGTGTGGGAATTTTCCCATTCAAAAACCACCAAATAAAAAAAAAAAATCGAGTCAAACCAAGAATTGATGGCCATCTTTCCACCTGTCCTGAAATGCAGACACTACTTCTACTTAAATTATTATTTTTTTTTTCCCAAGGTTATTTCAGAGCAGAGAGCAAAGGGAGGAAGTGATTTTTTTTTTTTTTCTGTGTGTGTGTTTTTAGAGACACCGAGGAGGGGCAGTGGAAGGCAAAGAGTGAAACTCCCCAGGCACCAAACCTGGGCTGCTCGGGCAGAATCCTCCCCTGCCTGCTGCCAGGGGAGTGCAGCAAGGAATAATTTACAGTTTTCTCCAGTCATTTATACAATTATATAGAAATATATACAGAAAACATCTATAAAATAGAAATCCTGTGGGGAGGAGGCAACCCTGGAGCTAAACCTACAACACCCGGCCAGCTGCAGCCACTCAGGTGGATTTTGTCTCTTCCTTCACCCTGGGAAAGCAAAAAAAAGAGAAGAATTTGGTTTAAATCAGCAATTTAGGCTCGGATTTAACAATAAGGCTTAAAAATGTTGCTTATCTGGTTCGTTTTCAGCTAAAATTTAATATATTACTGAAGGAAAGAGCAGTGGTTTTATTTTTCAGCTCTCTCAACAACTGCGAGCTTCTTCCAGTGAAGAACCCGTGCCAAGGCCACCCAAAGTGCCACCCAAGGTGCCACCCAAACTGTCACATCAACCCCTCAAGCCTCCCCAAACCACCCTGGGCACGGGCAGAGCCAGGCTCACCCTTTGGGTTCTGCTGCTGCTGCTGCTGCCGCTGCTTTTTCCTCTTTTGCTTTTTCCTCTTCCTTCTCATCTGGAAAACAAAAAACCAAAGGCACAGAGCAGTGCAGGAGGGAAGGAGAAGCCCGGGCAGAACCCCAGGAGGTGCCAGCTGTGCCGCCCACCTTTCTTCTCCTCTTCCTCCTTCTCCTCCTCTGCTTTCACACGTTTGGCTTTCTTGAAGTTGGCGACGTTTTTGCGCCCTCCCTCGCCCTCGTCCTCGGAGTCGGAGAATTCCTCGTCACAGGATATCCTCTTGTTGGAATTTCGGACTGAGGGGGGAGAGGACAGGGGTTGGCCGAGCAGATTTTCAGATCAGGAGGCTCCCCAGCATTAATTCTCTGAGTGGAGCTCACAGAAATCAGGATTAGGCCACGATAAAACCACTTTTTATTTTTGTTTTTATTATAAAACCACTTTTACCCGCTGCCATCTTCGAACTCAGCCCTTCCCAACCGCTCCAAGAGATCCGGAATCACGTGGAAAACTTGGATTAGGCACAGTGGGATGTCTAGACCTGACAGCAGGTTTAGAACCAGCCTCCCACTGCCAAATCTGCCAGATCCCAAGGGCCAAGCTGGATTTAAAGCTCCATTTTTCACTGCTGGGATCACGGCCAAGGATTCTGTCCCAGCACCCAGCAACTGTTGGGATTGTCCCATTAAAACCTGACTTTTTCCCATTATGGAAATCACCTGGCAGGAGAGATCCTGCAGGGCTTTGTCCTACAAAAATCCAGCAGGGAGGTGGGAATGGAATCAAATCAGATTAAAACAAAGAGTGAAAACCCCGGGACAGAGCCTGAGCTGAAGCTCCGGCCCCTCCCCGGGGTTTCCTGGGGGCTCCACAAAGCTCCAGCTCAAGAGTTTGACTCTGGATGTCCCCACAAGTCGAGGGGAATAAATGCTGGAGGTGGAATTGGATCTAAACCCTACATCCTCCTCTGCTCATGGACCCTGCTCAGCTTTGGGCTCTCCCCAGCACAATTCAACTCCCAGCACCTACTGGAAATGCGTTTCTCGGGATCGTCCTCCTCCTCATCCCCGCTGTCTTCCTGGACAGCATCCTCAGGAATTGGCTGCATCTGCACCCCGGGAGCGTGAGGGAGCATCCGCAGGTTCTCGAAGAGACGCTGCCTACAGCCAGCCAGGGAAGGACACTTTGTCACCAGGGGCCACCCAAAGCCACCAGCCCCCGTGGAAGGGTCGCTCCCCCAGCACTCACTTGATTTTCTCCAGGTATTCGTTGGTGTTCTGGTTGGTCATGTTGGAGGGGCTGATGTGGAGCTTGAAGTCTGGCCCAAAGTACTCAAAATAATCGTTGTATGGAAGTTCTGGGGGGGAAATGAAAGGGAATTAACAGCAAATTATCAGCAGGAGCAGCTCCAGCACTCAGGGCGTCACCCAGAGGTACCAAAACCCCAGCAGCACCATTTCCCTGAGCTGTTGCTGGGATCTCACTGTCCCTCAGGCCTGCTCCAGGGCTCCAGGGGGGAATTACCATTGGGAATCTCAGTGTCCAGAGCCACAGCAGTCTCGTAGGTCCAGCAGCGGGCCACGTTGCGGATCGTGTACCCCCCTCCTCCCAGCATCAGCATGGGCAGGTTAAAGCTCTTCACGAACTCCACGCACTTGGCATGGCCTGCAGTGGCAAAAGGAGGTCACACCCACGGCATAAATCCCAACTTTTCCATGGAATGTCCTGCTGTGGCTGTGCCAGTGCAGCTCCTACCTTTGATGGTGAGGTTGAAGCAGCCCAGCCTGTCCCCGGACAGGGAATCGGAGCCGCACTGCAGGACCACGGCGCTGGGCTGGAACGTCTCCATCACTTTGGAGATCACCTAAACAACAAAGGCCTTGTCACCCCCGCTGCCCCCAGGCCACTGTCACAGCAGCACAGTGACAGCCAGGCACGTGAAGCCACCCCACAGCTGCCCTGGCAACACTGGGGCTCTCACAGCGAGCAGCTCCCGCACAGGCCGCGATTGTTCGGGGGGGAACAGAGCCCTCGGTGAGTTTCATCACAAAAAACTCAATCAAAGTCCCCAAAGAACGGCCCCAAGGACAAAGTGGGACCCACAGGGGATCCCTCAGCAGAGGAATCTTCACTTACAGGCTTGAAAATGGCTTCGTAGGACTCGTCGTCGATGCCGTCCCGCAGCGGGTAATTGACAGCGTAGTACTTCCCCTTGCCTGCCCCGATGTCCTGCGGGGGGAGAGGAGAGCACAGCTCACCACAGATCCACCTGAAACACCCCAATTCTGCTCCAAATTGAGCAGGGGAGCTTGGATTCCAGTCTAATCCAACTGTTAAGCCAGCACTGTTCACTGCAGAGATGCACTGGGCTGGCCAGAGCAGTCACTGAATCTATTCGGTCACTGAATTCTAGTTTAAAATAAAAATAAAATATTCTACTCTGAAATAATATGTATTTAACATTTCTTTTATCACTCTCACAGCCAAGTGGTTTATTAAAAATAGTTGTTTTCATTTATGGTGCAGCTGCACCAGCACCAGGCTCTGGGCAGGGCTGAAAAAATACAAACCCCGAGTGAAAGATGAGAGGATTGAGATGAAAAAACCACAATTCCTGTAAAAATCTCATCAAAATAAGTAAAGAACCTCTCACCCCTGAGAACAGAAGTTCTGGCAACGGCAGAGGTCACAAGGTGACACTTTGAGTGACACAGAAGTGAGTGACTGCAGGAAATGCCAATAAAAATCCACTCCCACTCCCTCAGAAACCTTCACCCAAAAGTGCCACCAAGCTGGGCCTGCAAGGTGACCAAAATGTCACCTCCAGAGCCATTTTTGGGAGCACAACCCCAGCAGAAAGCTGCTGAGAGGCTGAGAGCGAAGATTTGGGTTGAAGAAACGATCGAGGAGCCCACCCACACCTCCGCCCTCAGAAAATGGGGGCCACACTGAGCAAGGCCAGCCAGGGAAGCTGGAAAAACACCAAATTCCAGGGGAATTCTGTGGCTCTCACCCTGAGGTCCCCAGTTCCTGGGAAATATTCTCCATACTTGTGGAAGGACACGGTCATGACCCGGTCTGTGGTGTAGAAGGCCTCCTCCACCCCGTCCCCGTGGTGGATGTCGATGTCGATGTACAGCACCCGCTGGTGGTACCTGGCAAAAAGGCAGGATGTTGCATTTATTCCGAGGAAAAACTGCCTCCAGAGCTCAGGAAACGGGGGGGAGAGCATGGAACTGGGGGCTAACCCCCAGGATCTACAGGGGAACGAGCTGCAGCGAAGGGGCAGCAGTGGAACAGAAAATAAAGTGGCTTTTGCCGCTGGGTTTGTTTCAGATTGGGCTCAGTTTGCTCAGATTCAGCCAATAAAGTGCATTTTTATGCCCATTTTTATGCCCAGGCCTCCCCACCCAGTGAGGTTTCCCCGGAGCCAGAAGCTGTCAGAGCCACGGGTGGGTGGCAGGACAAAGAGCAGCTCCAAAAATCTCCTGCCTCCTGCTGGACAAATCCCCTTTTGGGAGAGAGGGGAGCACAGCCCAAAAAATCAGCTCTGCTGGGAAACCAGCTGCAAAAACAGGGAATAAAATCAAAATACTGAGGAGAAAGGCCTGAGGGAGAGGGGCCAGGGGTGCTGGCCGTACTTGAGGAGCTCCAGGATGGCCAGCACGATGTCGTTGACGTAGCAGAAACCAGAAGCTTCTGATTTCTTGGCGTGGTGGAGGCCTCCTGCCCAGTTCACAGCGATGTCTGTCTGCTGCTTGTTCAGCTTCACGGCACTGGCTGGGGAAGGAAACCACAGAGAGGTTAAATCAGCACTGAAAACCCTGGGACAGAGCTGGAGGGTGAAGCTCCGGCCCCTCCCCAGGGTTTTTGGGGGATCCACAAAGCTCCAGCTCGAGGGTTTGGCTCTGGATGTCCCCACAAATCGAGGGAAAATGGGATAAACACTTCTCACCCTTTCCAACTTTTGGCTCAGAGCAGAAAAATCCCCCCAAAACCGGTCCCCAGCACCCAGCTGGGGTCACACCAGAGGCAATGTGGATTTCTCAGAGCCCTGAACAAATCAAGGTTTTATCTGAGATATGTTCAGGTCACTGAGTGAAAATGCATCCAGGCAAAGGAAGTTCCTCCCCTCAGTCCCTTCCAGCAACTTTCTGCACGTTCTGGAACCTGCCAGGATCCAAGCAAATGATGGATTCTGTGGAATTCTGCAGCCCTGGGAGCAGGGAGAGCACAGAGCTGCTTCAAAAGCTGCTGCAGGCAGCGCTGGCACAGGAAACACACACTGGAGGTGTGACTGTGGCAGCTGCAGCAGCCACAGAGCTCTCAGGCTGTGCACACAAGCAGCTCCTCGCCAGCCTTTCTGTGAATTATGAGAAAACACAAAACATTTCAGTGCTGCAGCTCTCAAACCTTTCAGTTTCTGCTTTGCCTCATGCCCAGAGTTGGTGGTTTTTTGGTAAAAACAGCAGCTAAGTCATTCTGTTCTTTCCTTTCCAGGTTGTGCCTGCCCAGAGCGAGACTTTTACAATTTTTATTTTAATATAAAGCTCACGTTGATTTTTTTTTATTCAACTCTGTGGGTGTGGATTTAAGTCTGTCACTGGTGATGCCACAGAGCCACTCACACCCTCAGTGAGGTGACCCAAATTAGTCATTAACAAATGGAAAGGGATTCATCAACAGGCAAAGCTTGGAGAAATCCGGATTTCATTATTAAATCAGAAATAGGTTCAGAGACACAGAACTACACACAACACAATAAAAAATACACAGGATTTGTGATCTTACCCACAGAGCCTCCAGCAGAGAGCTGACAGAACTCGAAGAGCCCATCAAACACAGGGCAGTCCTCCCCAACATTAACTGGAAAAGAATGGAAAAGAGCCATTCACAGAAAACCAGAAATAAAATCAGAATCTTACACCATCACTTGGATCTGGAAGGAAAAGTGGCCAAAAAGTGTTAAAAAATGCTGTGATCAGATGAGAAAATGGAAATGTGTGGCTGACACTTTGCACACTCTTTTTATTTCAAATCACACTTTTGGGTTCTCAGCACAACTGGAATTCTAGCCTCAATAAATCTTTACTGTAATTAATTCCATTATTAGAAATAATTACTCATTACAAGAAATTAAACCCCTTTTAAGTTACTCTGCCCAAGTCTGGCATGCAAGAATGGAATCAGAGACTGATCATTCCCTCTCCAGCAGGTTTTGTTGAAATAAAGCTCTGTCCTTTGCATGTTCAATTTTCATATTTTGGCTTCTTCAGGAAAAAAACTCAGTGCAGAAAACACAGAGCAGCAGAGAGAGCAGAGTGCTCATGAGCTGTGGCTGCTCCAGGGGTAAACAGGTCAGTTTGGGTAAAAAATGCACTTTGCTGGATGTCATTTGAATATCACAGGCTGGGAGAGGCTTTCAGTGTAAATTAACCATGAACCTTGTGCTTTAATATCCGTCCCCTTCAGCTCACAGTGGGTTTTGAAGACTAAAATGTTGTTTAAGTGAAGCTTGAGCTCTCCCCACTGTTTGTCTGGGCTTGTTAGAAATCTACTTTGCCAAAAAAACAGCAGCTCAGAGTGGCAGAGAAACCAAAATCACCAAAGAGACACCAAATCCAGGGTTTTGTACCACTGAAGAGCCTTTCCATGGATTGGAGAGGTTGGAACAAGACATCAGCTCCCAATTAACCAACAACATCATCAGGTGTTAATGAGCATCTCAAGTCTGCTTCATTTCCAAGCTGCCATTGCACTGAAAATCTTTCAGGTTTGGGGTAGAATTGAGGAGTTGGGGTTTTTTAGTTTGCTGGTTTTAAAAGCCCCAACTCTTCTGGCTGAAGATGAGCAAAACGAAATCCACACAGGTCAGAAACAGAGCAGTTCTGCCATCTCCGAGCCAGGAAGGGAATTCAGGCAACAAAGAAAAACCCAAAGTACACCCAAGGTCCAAGGATTTCCCTCAGCTCCTTTGGCTTGGGAGAGGGACCTGTTTTTAAAATGCTTTATTGACCAGCAAAATCAAAAGCAAAGTGAGGAGAACTTCCCGTGGTTCTTCCTACTGTTTTTATCCCGAATTTCAGAATTCCCAGTGCTTCTTCCTACTGCTTTTACCCCAAATTTCTGAACTCCTCATGGTTCTTCCTACTGTTTTTATCCCGAATTTCAGAATTCCCAGTGCTTCTTCCTACTGCTTTTATCCCAAATTTCTGAATTCCCCGTGTTTCTTCCTACTGTTTTTACCCCAAATTTCGGAATTCCCCGTGCTTCTTCCTACTGTTTTTACCCCAAATTTCTGAACTCCCCGTGCTTCTTCCTACTGCTTTTACCCCAAATTTCTGAACTTCCCATGGTTCTTCCTACTGCTTTTACCCCAAATTTCGGAATTCCCCGTGCTTCTTCCTACTGCTTTTACCCCAAATTTCTGAACTTCCCATGGTTCTTCCTACTGCTTTTACCCCAAATTTCGGAATTCCCCGTGCTTCCTCCTACTGCTTTTATCCCAAATTTCTGCACTTCCCACGGTTCTTCCTACTGCTTTTATCCCAAACTTCCAGAGCTGGGCAGGGATTCCCAGAGCCCACATTTTGAGCTGCAGCATCACTCACATCTCTGCATCTGCTTGCTGTACTCGGACATGTTGTCGGGGCGGATGGACCTGAGGAATTTGATGTAATCGTCGCTGTGGTACTTGGTCATCTCCTCCGCGTTGGCCTTGTGAGGGCGCTGCAAGGACAGCAACACAGCACGGGTTGTCCTGCAGCTCACCCCCCCTCCCCTAATTCCCGTCTTACATCCCAAATTTTAAGTCCCAGGAACTGCAAAAAGCATCAAAGCAGCAGGGTTAAGGAAGAAAAATTGAATTTGGAAGGCAAGAATGGCGCTGTTGGTAAGACACGGACATGAATTTAATTTCAGGGATAAAAAGCAATTTTCCAGCCTCCAAAGCCTGTCTGAAGCACAGAACCCCTCACTCCAACACTGAGCACAAACCAGAAATACATCAACACAACTGGCTGGGGTTTATTCCCCTCCTCTCAGAGAAAAGCTCCACAATTAAAGCACTGAAACATTAATTATGACATGTAATAACGAGCAGCCCCACACTTACATAGATCTCCATCTTCCTGTAGAGGCCGTAGTTGAGCAGGAGGTTGTGGGTCATGCGGATCCTGTGGGGTTTCATGGGATGCCCTTGGCCATAATAATAATTCCCAACATCCCCTGGAAGCAGAAAAGAAGGAGTTTCTCATCAATTCCTGCAGAGGGAATCACGGCCGAGCCAGGGGCTCCTCTGGGATTTATTGCTCCTCCAGCAGTGGGGGGATCTCCCACCTTCCTGGCACTGGGATTTCCATGGATTCAGAGCTTGTCCTCAAATGAGAAGTTTGGAAGTTGAGGGAAGGGCAGACAGGGAATTCGGAATGCCAACGTCACACCGGCACCGGTGGGAGGTGTCCCTGCCCTTGCAAAGGGGCTGGAATTGGATCACTGACGCTGGATCATCTCCCAGCTCCCTTCCAGCCCACGGTTGTGTCGGTTCAGAGGAAGAATCTCCAGGATTCCGGGGCCAGAGGAGCTCCGGGTGCCAGGGAGCTCTCGCAGGTTCGAGGGAGCAGAACCCACGGGCGTTAATCCCGGCTCAGCCAGTGACTCAGCCCAGGAACTCCCGGCCTCTGCCTCACTTTCCTCCTGTTTACCCAAGGGAAACGGGATCCAGGGACCTCTGAACTCCGCAAACACCACCCAGCTCTGCTTTTACACCTTCACAGCCCTTTCCAGCCTTTCTGGTTCCCTGAAATCCTCCAGAGGATTCCCAGGAATCCCCGAGGATTCCCCTCTGGGACACCAGGGGAACAAAGTCACGTCCCCACGTGGATTTTCTCCAAACTGAGCCCACACTTCACTGCTCACTGGGGTTTTTAACTCCACCTCCTTTCCCAGGGTGGGACTCATTTCCCTGAAATCCACAGCAATTTCCCTTTCAGATTTCCTCCTGCCTGACTCGGCTGCAGGGAGCAGGAATCTCTCCCAAGAATCCTCATTTTCCTGGGAAACCAGACCAAGTTGTTCCTGGAGTTGTACAACGTTTGGGAAGCAGGAGATCCAATCCGGTCTGGCCGGTGACTCAGAGGGAGAATTAAATATTTCATCACCACTCTCCACATTCAGCAGGAGCTGATTTTCCTCCTGTGGGCACGGATCTACTTCCAGGCAGGAAAAAGGAGATGCCAGCGGTGCAAATCCCACATCCAGGCACGTCTGCTGCTGGAATTTACCTGTCTGTGGAGCTCTGGGGTGAAGGAGGGGTTGTGTTCTTTCAGTAAAACTTCAGAACATCGAATTATTTTCCATTAAATGCATTTTTTTTCCACTGAAAATAATTCCGTTTTCTGAAATTTGGGAAATCCACGCTGGCGTTTTCCCGGGATAACCATCCTGACAGTAAAATACACCCCTAAAAACCGTCCTTAAATCAAAGTTTGGGCCACTTGGAAGAGAAGGTTGAGGCTCTGCCTAGAAAATCCAAGCATAGAACCACGGGAAGCTTTTAAAAAATCCCCATCAGCTGTCCAGGGAATGCCCTGGGCCAACCCTGAGCTGCTGAGCACATCCCAAGCCCTGTGGATTCCCTGGATGAGCTCAGCTGCTCCCAGATGTCACAGCAGATTAAGGAGTGTGAACTTAGCAGGCCCTGCTGGGGTTAAATCCCTCCACGGGGAGATTTTAGTGGAGAAATTCCATCCAAACCTTTCCACAGCCCCCTCAGGATTCCGTCAAGGACCCTTTACCATCCCCGATTCCTTCATCCCACGAAATTTGGGGAATTCCCACAGCGGGTTGGGCTGTTCCAACCTCCCTGAGTGGAAAATAAAAGGTCCAAATAAACAAACTGTGCATTTCCTCACAGCAAAAGCAGCTTTTTACCCCTCAGCAGTGGATGTTTGAGAGCTGCTCACAAAAGAACAGTGGAAAAAGAACAAAAAAAGGCACTAAAACCTCAACTAAAACCCGAATTTGTGAAGTTCCTGTGCAGCAAAGAACCTGCAGGGCAGCAGCATTTCAAACAAAACAACTGCTTATTTCATATTTAAGATGTAATTCAACGCCTTTAAAAATTATAACCCAGCAGGGCTGAAAACCTCACATTTGAGGGAAAAATCCTCACGTTTCTAGAGGGGAAAAAAGCCCTCAGCACACGCCTGGCACAGGATTTGGAAGAGCCTCCTGCGCTGGGCACATCCTCTGAGAGGAAAAAAGCAGCAAGAGCAAATTTTTATTTGATTTCAGGCTGAAAACAGAGAATTGCACAACGCCTCTCACCCGGGGCGAGCACAGAGCCCGTGAAAAACGAGCCAGGGCACCACGTCAGCCCTCCAGAGGGAAAGGCACAGGGGCAGCGCTGGGATTTCTCCCCCTGGGAACCCCACGGGACACCCAGGGAGGGATTTGGCCACTCTGTTCCTTCCCAGCTCCACAGGGAGGGTGACACAGCCCCAAAACCAAAGGGAGCCTCTCCACAATCCACAATCCAGGAGTGAAGGATGCTCCAGGACACAGGAGCTCCCTGCAAACAGCCACGCAGCCACCCCGGCTCGCTTTCTGTTCCCTCCTGACGCCAACGCGCTGTCCCAGGAGCGCCTCTTCCTCCTCAGAGCCCGTCCTGTCCCCCAGCGCTCCCCAAAATCCTCCTCCAGCATCTCCACCCAAAGCCTCTCCTGGCCTCGTGCCCCTCTCTCCACCCCGGACCCTTCCCAGCATTTCCCATCTCCCAGATCCTCGCATTTCCCCATCTCCCAAATCCCCAGATCCCCGCGCTTCCCCCGATCCCCGCACTTTCCCAGATCCCCAGATCCTCACACTTCCCCATCTCCCAAATTCCCA
>VZTF01006032.1:0-40619 GCA_013397755.1 Cnemophilus loriae
TGGGATGTGGAGGTTCAACACTGTGGTGGAAGAGGAGAGTGATGTAATTCCGATGGTGTACAGCACAGCAAGTTACCTGCTGCAGCACATCTGGAATAAAATGTCTCAGCGCCTTTATTCTGCAAGATGGTGGAAATCTTCCCAGGGGATTCTCCCCTGATTTTGGCTGTATGTTGGTGGTATCTAACCCAAAGGACCTTTTCTAGCCCCTTTCTTTCCCTTGAAAGCCCTGGATTGATGGGAATGTTAAGGAGTATACAGTTCTTCCTTGCCCTCATGCTTTACCTTGAGTGTGCATCATGTCCTGTGGCTCCTTGGTTCATCTTGGTTCCTGGCAGGAATCTCTGCCTCTCTAAGCTTATTTAGCTGCCTCTGTGCAACTCACACTTAAAGCTCAGGTGTTGAGTCTTCTCTACTTTATGCTGGAATTAGTTATAATTAGTGGCATTGGCACTGCAGGAAATGTGTTTTGAAATAGCCCTGGAATTGGGCTGATTTAGCAGAAGCAGTGGGAGGCCTTTAGGTGCCATTTCAGGCTCCTGCTAAGCTTAATTCACCTCTGCTCAGGTTTTCCAAAGGCAACGTGATGTTCTGCTTTCCCTTTGGAGAACCACAGCACCTCCGAAGCAATGCGTTCTTGAAGGTCTCTACCTTTGCTTGAAAAAATTGTGATTGCTTTGGAATTTCCCAGGAAAGTTGAGAAGGGGAAAGTTGAAAAATGTCAGCAGTTGTGTTCCACTGTAAAGAGGAAAACTGAGACTTTTCGAATTTCAGTCAGGGGAGTATTTTCTCAAACGATGCTTGTGCCAAGAGCAAGCTGGTGGGAAGAGACAGGAGAGAGGAAAGGAGCAGAGTTCAATCTTTTCTCCCAAAGCACTTTCTTAGATGCAAGGATTTCTCTTGATACGCAAAGTGTAGTGGAAGTAGAGACAGGCCAGAAAAAGACCAGTGTAATTAAATGTGGTGTTGTGTAATGAAGAGTAAGATGTGTGCATGAGAGAAAGGCAGGATGGGAAGATGGAAGTGTGATAGGAGCGGGTGAATTAACCCCCTCCCCAAATCTGTCTCTTGGGATACACAAACAAGTGGCCAAAAAAAAGCTGCTGGGGCATATGACAGGTGGGGGAACAACAAGAGAAGTCCAAGGGTATCCTGGGACAACAGGTTTCAACAGGGACATGGCTGCAAAGGGGAGACCCTTTGGCAAGGAAGGATGCAGTTCTGGTCCCTCAGTTACTCCTGGAGAGTACTACATCATTCCTGGTCTGGCATTTAGCTTGGGAATATTGGAAACGTGTCCATGGATGTCCATGCCCAAGTGATTCCATTGGTGGGGCCCACGCTGATTCAGGCACTTCTGCTGCAGGTTTCTTCTGCTGATTCAAATGTGCCTCAGTTTCTCTGTTCCTACTGCTCTTTTTCGTTCCTACTGAGCCTTTTGGCTTCAGCTGCTCCAGTATCCATGCAGCACATGAAAATGTTTGTCTTTGCCACGTACAAGCCAACAGACAAACAGTGAATTTGCTCTACTCATGCTTCCTCGAGTGGAAAAGGACATCTGCATTAACATTTCTGCCACTCTTGGTAAAAAATAATGAACTTGCATAGCTGCATCTTGGGATCTGTATGCCCTGAAAAGGGGCATACAAATGTGTGAGCTGTTAATTTTTTTTTTTCCAAAAGAATTATTTTTGAGGATAACAAGACCTCAACCATTGGACAGCACTGGTGTAAAAGTAAGATCAGCTCTGAGGAAAATACTTGGCATATTTAAGTGCATAAAGACAGAGATGATAATCTCAAGTTATTGTATTCTAATTTTGTTGGTTTTTAGTAATGTCCTGGAAAAAAAGCAATATTGTGTTCTGTCTCCAAGGTTTCTCACCAGATTCCCAGATTCCTCTGCATCACACCGACTTAGACTGAGGTTGTCTGCTCCATAAAAACCCAGCTAACAGCCAAATGTATTCCAAACAGAGGCTCTGTAATCATTCAAATATAAAAGTTCTTCACCCGTTTGCTGTCAAATTGCTTTTCTGTCTTCCAGCTGCTCCTCATCACCCACAGATGTTCTGGGTGGCTTTTGCTGAGGGTCTTAGCCATGCATTTTCATCTTCCAGGGGTCTTGGTGACCAGGATGTCTGCCTTCAGTGTGAAGTTAGCCCCTGGAACTCACTGCCCCAGGGTGTTGCTGGAAGCAGACGGAGTTTGGAGAGTTCAAGACTGCCTTGGCTATGGATTATTAGGTTTGGATGGGTGGTGCAGAACAAACCTCCATTTTTTTCCAAGCCTCATGTGAGTTTGTTGTTTATCAGTGAAGCTGCCTGTCAGTCAAAATCACTTGTTTTAGATTTTGTGAGATGTGATTTGGTGCTCAGAGGTTGATATCTAGAAAATGCCTTTTTGCTGCGTGTTTGTATGTATGTATTCCAGAGGGCAGAACCCGGCAGCAGGGTGCCTGCAGGGCCTCCTGGGTGCAGGAAGGGATGCCCAGCAGTCCAGCTTGCCTGCACTGGCAGCTGCCTGGCCACAATCACCAGGCAGCAAGAGCCCCTGGGGAGCTGAGATTGGCTTTTAGTAATGAAACCACACTGTGAGTCAGTGCTGGTCATGTTTCTCCAGGCAGAAAATGCCTTTGAAGCCCATAATTGATAGGCACAGCCTGGGGTGTCATATGGTTTTCCATCACTTTGGCAAGTTGACTGCTCTCATCTTCTGCCTCAGCCTTTCCTGGTAATGTCTTGTGCTTCTCCCTTGCTTCTTTACAGCTCATTTAAATTCTCTGTGCCATCTCCTTGTTTTGAGGGTTGTCTCTCTGTCTTGCTGTGTTCTTTTTGCTCTTCAGGTTTCTTTTACTCCAAGTAAGGCCACAGTGTCTGGTCTGCTCTTGCTGGTCTGCCCACACGACTGTATCCCCACAGCTGGACTGCCCCACTCAAACTTGGTCTGTTAGAAGGGAATTTCTTCCTTCCCTCAGGATAACATGTGCTGTTTGCCTTCAGTAGCACATTCCCCCTCTGGAACACAGCTGCATGGCCATGTGCAGGCAGAAGCAAGCAGGTTCTTTAGGCTTGTAGAATATGTGGGTGACTTGCTTTAGGTGTTCTATATCCATCCTACTGCAGGTGTCTGACCTGCTCGGCACTTTCTTCCCACCGGGCATTGTCGTACTGCCTCTGGCTGAGCTGCTTTGTCCTGGCAGATGGGATTCACTCCCCTGCCTCACCCTGGACGGAAGCAAAGTGATGCATTTCCACACCCTCTGTTCCCCAGCCTTGCAGCCATGCTGTCCCTGAGGACACCTGCCTGCCCACGACCCAGCTGTGAGGCCAGGGGAGACGAGGTGCTGTGCCCGTGGCAGGGAGCCAGCCTGGCACAGGCACACTGAGCTCTACGTGCCCTTAGTCAGCAGGAGGTTGGTGAGCTGCAGGTGACTTGGACACCTGCCTGAAAGAGCTCGTGTAGGGCAGGTACAGCCTGTGGGCAGTGACACCGCTGGGCCTGTGTCTTCATGCGTGTCACTGGTTGCTCTGGCAGCTCGCAACTGCTCTGTGCCAAACGTGCTGTGCTTTTGCTTGGAGGTTTGAACATCAGTGCTGAGGTCCTGGCAAGTCTAATCTGAGTGCTGTTATCTAGAGGCTTGTTATTACGGGAGGATTTAAGATATGGAAAGGAGGAAGCCTTGCAGGGAAACAGAGTGGCAGGCTGACTCTTTCCACCAGCATCTTGCTATCTCTTAGCACCATTCTTCACCTGAATTGTTTGGAGAGACAAAGATGGGGAGAGCTCTGAGCCAGCTGATGTTTCTGCACCAAGGCAAAGATGCAGGATCTCTTTGGGTGCAGCTGTTTTCCCATCTTCCCTTTGCTGCTTAGACTTAGTTTAACATTTTGTCCTATCCTTAGGCAGCATGGATATAGAAACCTAAAGAAGAAATGCCCTGTGTTCCCTAGCTCCTTGTTCCTTAGGAGTACTGAGGAATTATTTGACACTGTTAAAATTTAGAGTAAAAATTGTGCTGAGCTAGGGCAGGTCTCCGTACTACCCAAGTGGCACAAGAGCTTAATATCACTGAGGTAGGCTTTGCAAAGTACACTGGTGCCTTTAAAATGAGATTTATTAGTATGAATTAGTGCTCATTTTCAGGGTGAAGGAGGCAAATTAATACCTGTGAAGGGCAAAGTGCTGCACTTGGAGTTGAGAGGCAGCAGAGCAACATGTGAACATCACCACAGATAGAAGTAGGGTGAGATAACCCGCAAGAGCATTAATGTCCCATAGTCTGTCCCTTGTCTTGCCCTTGAACTGGTGAGTGCATGGCACAGGGAGCTCTGCCAGTGACAGGTTCTCTGCACAGCTTCACTGACACCCCCGGCAGTTTCGCTGAACTGGGCTTTGGGCTCCTTGCAGGGGTTTTGTAGGGCATCAGGAGAGGGTTGCGTGCTGCTCAGCAAGTAGCACGTGAGGATTTTTACCGCAGAATCAGAATTTTGTGCGAATTGAACATTTTGTCTTGTACTTGATGGAGTGCGAGTCAGCGAAGTACCAAAGTGCTGTAGCTCAGCTAGAAACACATCGACAGCACGGGCAGGAGGTGCAGAGCACCTTGAAAACCCCTTAGCAAAGAGGCAGGCATTGAGAAATGGTTCTGAAAAGCCATTTGCATTGGGCTTGAAGCTGCTGGTTTGCAGAATATCTGTGCTTTAGTTGTGCAAGGCTTAGGAGTGCTCCTTTGAACAGCCTCTACATCTCAGCTGCGCCATGATCCACAGGGATTGTGGATGACCCAGTGACCTGGGCCACAGGTACAAACCCCTGTGTCAGGGTCATGGATGTTGCAGTTGGTTTATAGAATTCTCTTGCTTTGAATCTGTTCTTCCCTGGGGTAAGTCTGACTTCGGAGAAGTCACTCCTGATTCAAGGCAAAACTGTGGCTGAGCCCTAAATAAAAGGAACGTGTGAGTTGTTAGTGGCTGAAATGCCACGTGCCATGTTGCCCTTTCTTGACAAATGAGCAGTTTCCTATAATCTTGCAGTCGTTTGGGAATGTATCACACGGTTGGACTGTCAGAAAGTAAAAGAATAGCTGACATGTCTCTTTGTTTATTGGCACTTGCATTATAAATATGAAATGCTAATGTTTCTGCTGGGCAACGTTTCCAATTAGTTCCTCTTGCTGCTTCTGATTTACACGTTCCTATTTCATGGCTCCAGTTGCCCAGCGTGGGTCTTCTCGTGCCACCCTGTGTTCCCTGGTGTCCTTGCATTGTGGTCTGACAGTCTCTGCCTAATTGGAAACCATTATGGAACTGCCTGGCAAATACCCAACAGACAGGAATATTTACATTTGCGTGTCCTTCAGGCTTATTAATAGATTATCTGAAAGGAAGAAGGAAGCAGGAAGCACATAAAATCATAGCACAGCTTATTCTGTTCTGTCCTCTTGTTCTTTTCACTGTAGGAAGACAATATTTTTCAGGCAACACAAGTTCAATCTGTAAGGTTTGCAAAATTAATTCCTGATGTTCACTGGAGACTGAAATATTGCTCACTGATTAATAGGAAAGATGACAGGACGATGAGTTACTGCATTACTGAAATTAACTCCTTTAAAATTCAGTCCAGCCCTGTTAGATGTTTTGTAGCACACAGAAGTTAGTCCAAACAGACTTTTAAGATGACTCTTGCAGGGAGGAAAGGGACAGAAGATGAAAGCAAATGAATGTGCAGAATGAACCTGGAGAACAGGGACTGGTTTCAAAGACTCCTGTGAATTGGTAGCTGAGGGGACAGGAGCAGGGGTACCCCTTCTCCTGTGGAGCTCTCTTCATCCTTCAGTTTCTCCTCTTTTTTAATGGCCCTTTTTTCCAGCCTATATGATATCATGGTTTCAGCAGGGAGCTTTCCCTGCTTGACTTACTATATTACCTCATGCTACAAGGATCTTTTCATTGCAAATTGTCTGCTTCAGGGAATTCAGTGAAGGATTTAGGATTGGTTATGCAGGATAACTGACATCTGAGTCTGGTATACTGGGCAGGCATTAAGGTTGATGGCACTGTGACACCAATTAATGTTAGACTGAGTCTGCAAAGGGCCTGAGAGCTGTGCTGGGTTAATGGTTGGTCTTAATGATCTTCAAGGTCTTTTCCAAATGAAACAACTCTATAATTCAAGGAAATAACATCTGAGACAAGCAGTTGGTTTAGTTTCAGTGGCTACTAATTTGAATGTCAAGGGTGGTATTTGAGTGGTGGTGGAAGGCCAGAGCTTGTAACTTATTGCTTATCAAAGGGGAATAAGAGCAGAGCAATGATCCTACAGTCATGTATATTTTCCTTGAAATTGAGGGAAGGGTTGTTTGAAGGCAAAAGTGATATTTCCATGAAAATCTGTAGCCTGAAGCTGTGTCTAAATCTCTAAAGCACAGAAGTGATGCACCCTCTTTCTCACTCAGGCTTATTTAAAAACCTGGTTTTAAATAGTCTGCTTAGGGTTTGCAAAGTAAAAGCAAGATTTCAAACTGGTTTTGGCTGTACCCCTGCGTTTTGCCCCAAAGTTAGTGTCCTGGTAACACAGGGCAGTGCCGCAGTGGAGAATTTGCAATCCTCTTCTCCCAAGGGAGGACAATTCAGCTTTCTGAAGCTGAGTGAACCATGAGTCTGCAGCAGCAGGGACAGCCAGCCTCTGCCTAGCACACACCTCTCTGCTTGGGTTTCCCCCTTTTTGGCCCGAGACTGCATCCACTTTGGTGCAGAGTCCCATTCTGGGGGGCCATAGTGGGGTTGAAGGGTCAGCACTCTCTGAAGTGCTCTGAGTCAAGCCTTGCTCTGGCTGCAGCATCCCTGGAAAAGGGGTTCGGCACACACGTGGGCATGAATGGCGAGAGGCAGCATTCTCCTCAAGGTCATGGCTGCCTCTGAGAGGCCAAATCCTCGTTGCTGTTGCCTTGCTGTGGCAGACACGGAGAAGTGCCCTTCCCCGAGCCCAGCTGTGCCTGCAGTCCCAGTGCCCACCACCGGCAGCAGAGCTGGGAATGGCTGTCTGTGCTGGCTTTTGGAGGGATTTATTCCTTGGGCTCTTATTTACATTGATGCTGACCCCCTCGCTTCTTAGCAACGACAGTGACTTGAAAATTCCCTTTTTCTTCCCTCAGATACCTCCAGCTGTTGAAGTTTCTTTTCTCTTTATCCCCATACTGATCTGAACTCCTCACATCCTCCCCAGTCTACCTGGCATCTGGAAGGGAGAGATAACTGAATAGAGGATGCTAACGCTTAAAAAGACACACAGCTTTCAATTGGATTTACAATGCCTTTGTTACAGTAGTGTGGCAAAAATAACAACAACTAAAAGAAAAGGTAAATAGCATTCTCCATTTGCTAATGCAGTTTCTGAGGATCTGAGCAGTCTGGGACATGAAGTGCCCAGATAATAGGTGCTTTAAATTCCCATGGGCTGCCAGTAGCTTTTATTTCAGAGGGTTTAGGCTGCAAGATTGAGTGCAAAATTGCTAATTCAGAAAGACTTGCTGAAGATGAAACACTCTCCTGAAATGTGATCTTCAGTCTTGTAGGTCGTTTGCTGCAGTTCTCTTCCTGGTATTTTACCTTCCAAATAGGAAAAGCAAAAGCACTTCTGCAATTTCAAGTGTGAATATTTGAGATGTCTAGGAAAAAAAAATNTTTATTTCAAAGGGTTTAGGCTGCAAGATTGAGTGCAAAATTGCTAATTCAGAAAGACTTGCTGAAGATGAAACACTCTCCTGAAATGTGATCTTCAGTCTTGTAGGTCGTTTGCTGCAGTTCTCTTCCTGGTATTTTACCTTCCAAATAGGAAAAGCAAAAGCACTTCTGCAATTTCAAGTGTGAATATTTGAGATGTCTAGGAAAAAAAAAATCTTTCTGTATTTTTTTACCATCTTGGATGTGATTGCAGCTGTTAGGGTGACTTTAAACTGCTGCTGAGCAGGTGGTTGGTAGGCACTGGGTGTTAGCTTTAGGTTAAAGCAACAACTGTGTGTCTGTGCCTCTTCTGGCAGCCTTAGGTCCCTTTCCAGGTTTGGAGAGGATGGATATGGGAGCGGGAGGTCCCAACCGTGGAAGAATCTGAATCGGTTCTGGTTAAGGGAGTTTGCTGCTATGTGCAATTTCTAAATCAAATTGTCTGCTTGCTGCTTCAACAATGATAAAAATATCAAACGAGTTGAAAGCACTGAGGAGAAAAGATCAGGCCAGCAAGTGAGTGATAAGAGGCAGAGCTTTTATCAAGTCATTGATACAGGAGCTGCTGGAGGCAATGGCTCCTGGCCCTACAGCAGCAGCTCTACCACTGATTTCGGCAGGGGCAAGGTGATGCTGCCAGCACAGCAATGCCACGTCGTGCATCTGTTGATTGATCTGCTCATCCCTACAGTGAAATGGTTTTGGTGATTTGATTCACCTTCCTACAGCTAAATGCCAGACAGCTGGACGGGAGGAGGCAGGCACTGTCTGGCTCTTTCCTGAACAAGCCAGTGACTAGGAATAGCAGGGTTTAGTTTGCTCTGGTAGGGATGCCTGAGGATTTCCTGTTTGCAGTTCCATCTCACCCTTGTCCAGGTAGGCACCAAGTCACTCCAAGAGACCTTGGAAGAGAGAGGTGATTAAGGAATCAACCATGCAGCAGAGGCAGCAAAGTTATTGCTGTGTCCCCTTGTAGCTGGGGTGAGATGTAAAGGGGTGGAGATTCTCCCACAGGAAGAGCTCTCTCTAAGTCCAGGGCAGAGCTGCAATAGGGTGCTGAGGGCAGGGCTGAAACTCTTACTGATTTAAGTACTTGTCAGACATCTGGCAAGAATAGTTTGGTGTTAGGGCTGAGTCAGTTCAGTGTGGGGAGATGGATTAGATAGCTTTTTAAGGGTGTGTGTCCCCAGCCTTGTCCCTACAATATTATGGGAAAAGGTGGGAAATACACACATACCTCACACTCACCTGGCATTAAAGCAGTTACCAACTCCAGCTTGGTAAGTATTTCACCAAAAATGGGCTGTTGATCCTGCATGTGGCAAAGTCCTTTTGAAAATGTACCAGAGCATCCCCAGCCAAGCTCCACCAGCATCACTGCATTGCTGGGACTGGAGTTAGTGTTGTGGCACAGCTGGGTTCTTAGTGGTGGCTTTAATAGTCTGCAATGGTGGTCAAAGCAGATTCTGTTATTGCTGTAATCCACCACCTGAAATTAGTCTATTTTGGTGCCTCAGAATCAGAGTATCAGATAATTTTGTCAGGTTTTGCTGTGAAAGCAGGTGAATCAATAGAGTTGTTTCTTCTTTGCAAGTTAACAGCCCTGTCCAAGTCACCCTACTGGAATGAAAGGTCATTGAGGTATAAAGTATTATTAATTATTGAATGCTACTGTTAGGGTCACAGAACACAGCAGTTTTTCTTCTGCTGTGGGGATGGCACTAAATGTCCTGTGCTGAGACTTTCTTTTCTTGCAGGATTATTTCCACCAGCTCCTCTGCAGCACTGACAGAGAAGAGTTCATTGTGCCAATTCGTGCCATTGGTGCCCGAGCCATCCTGGACTTCCCTGGCCAGCTGGACTTCTCGGTCTGTCCGGTCAAGTACAGCAGCCAGAAGACTCTGCTGGTTCGCAACCGCGGTAACCGGGCAGCTCGTTACCAGATGAGCACCCAGAGGTGAGGCAGCTCAGCTTTCCTTGTGCAAAACCCCTTTGGGTGATAACAGAGNTTTTTTACCATCTTGGATGTGATTGCAGCTGTTAGGGTGACTTTAAACTGCTGCTGAGCAGGTGGTTGGTAGGCACTGGGTGTTAGCTTTAGGTTAAAGCAACAACTGTGTGTCTGTGCCTCTTCTGGCAGCCTTAGGTCCCTTTCCAGGTTTGGAGAGGATGGATATGGGAGCGGGAGGTCCCAACCGTGGAAGAATCTGAATCGGTTCTGGTTAAGGGAGTTTGCTGCTATGTGCAATTTCTAAATCAAATTGTCTGCTTGCTGCTTCAACAATGATAAAAATATCAAACGAGTTGAAAGCACTGAGGAGAAAAGATCAGGCCAGCAAGTGAGTGATAAGAGGCAGAGCTTTTATCAAGTCATTGATACAGGAGCTGCTGGAGGCAATGGCTCCTGGCCCTACAGCAGCAGCTCTACCACTGATTTCGGCAGGGGCAAGGTGATGCTGCCAGCACAGCAATGCCACGTCGTGCATCTGTTGATTGATCTGCTCATCCCTACAGTGAAATGGTTTTGGTGATTTGATTCACCTTCCTACAGCTAAATGCCAGACAGCTGGACGGGAGGAGGCAGGCACTGTCTGGCTCTTTCCTGAACAAGCCAGTGACTAGGAATAGCAGGGTTTAGTTTGCTCTGGTAGGGATGCCTGAGGATTTCCTGTTTGCAGTTCCTTCCCACCCTCGTCCAGGTAGGCACCAAGTCACTCCAAGAGACCTTGGAAGAGAGAGGTGATTAAGGAATCAACCATGCAGCAGAGGCAGCAAAGTTATTGCTGTGTCCCCTTGTAGCTGGGGTGAGATGTAAAGGGGTGGAGATTCTCCCACAGGAAGAGCTCTCTCTAAGTCCAGGGCAGAGCTGCAATAGTCTGCTGAGGGCAGGGCTGAAACTCTTACTGATTTAAGTACTTGTCAGACATCTGGCAAGAATAGTTTGGTGTTAGGGCTGAGTCAGTTCAGTGTGGGGAGATGGATTAGATAGCTTTTTAAGGGTGTGTGTCCCCAGCCTTGTCCCTACAATATTATGGGAAAAGGTGGGAAATACACACATACCTCACACTCACCTGGCATTAAAGCAGTTACCAACTCCAGCTTGGTAAGTATTTCACCAAAAATGGGCTGTTGATCCTGCATGTGGCAAAGTCCTTTTGAAAATGTACCAGAGCATCCCCAGCCAAGCTCCACCAGCATCACTGCATTGCTGGGACTGGAGTTAGTGTTGTGGCACAGCTGGGTTCTTAGTGGTGGCTTTAATAGTCTGCAATGGTGGTCAAAGCAGATTCTGTTATTGCTGTAATCCACCACCTGAAATTAGTCTATTTTGGTGCCTCAGAATCAGAGTATCAGATAATTTTGTCAGGTTTTGCTGTGAAAGCAGGTGAATCAATAGAGTTGTTTCTTCTTTGCAAGTTAACAGCCCTGTCCAAGTCACCCTACTGGAATGAAAGGTCATTGAGGTATAAAGTATTATTAATTATTGAATGCTACTGTTAGGGTCACAGAACACAGCAGTTTTTCTTCTGCTGTGGGGATGGCACTAAATGTCCTGTGCTGAGACTTTCTTTTCTTGCAGGATTATTTCCACCAGCTCCTCTGCAGCACTGACAGAGAAGAGTTCATTGTGCCAATTCGTGCCATTGGTGCCCGAGCCATCCTGGACTTCCCTGGCCAGCTGGACTTCTCGGTCTGTCCGGTCAAGTACAGCAGCCAGAAGACTCTGCTGGTTCGCAACCGCGGTAACCGGGCAGCTCGTTACCAGATGAGCACCCAGAGGTGAGGCAGCTCAGCTTTCCTTGTGCAAAACCCCTTTGGGTGATAACAGAGTTGGTAAAGAGCAACAAAAGGAACCAGAGCATCGGAGCTGCTGCCCTGCAGCCCTGGCTGGAAATGGGCAGGACGTGTGGGGTTTGCTGTTGCTTCTGGTGTTTTAAGCAGGATGCAGCCTTTGAGCTTTCTCTGTCCCAGATTTCCTGGAGGGTGCTGGAACATGTTAGTAGCTTGCTTGCACCCTCCTGAGCACAAGCACCTTCTGAAATGGTTACTCACCACTGTCAGCCAAACACACCTGTTCTGTGGGAGGCCACAAGCACGTGGCTTTCCAGTGGTCCTCTCATGAGATGCCCCATGTGAGCTGTGTTGTGGACAGCCTGTGCTGTTCCTGTTAGTCAAAGTTGATCTGATTTCCCTTGTAATTTGAGGGCATCAGTCATCTCTTCTGTTTCATGGTGAACCTTTGAAAGCCAGTTTAAATTTCAAACAGATGATTTAAATCTTTGAATAGAAGCAGCATTTTATTCTAATTAAGTCATCCTCACTTTCACTCAGATTTTTTAAAATACTCTTAACTTCCTGTGTTTCTGCTCTTTTTTTTTGTTTGTTTTCTGTTAAATGTTTGTCAAAATGTCATCATGAATTCTTCAATCCTTTCTTAAAGGTTGAGCTCCTCTAATGCCTGTTCATCTACCATCTGCCCATTGGTGTGTGCACAGGTGTATAGGAAATATGAGAAATTTGGGAACATGTGAAAAACAATTGGGCTGATTTAGAAGGTAGAATCATAGAATAACCTTTGTTAGAAGGGACCTCTGGAGATCACCTGAGCAAACACACTGCTCAAAACAAGACCAGTGTCTGGGGCTTGCAAGGTGCCATTGGGAGATCTGGACCTGTAAAAGTTTAGATGTCGTACAAGAAAGCAAACATACAAAAGGACATAGTTTAAAAAGCAGAAGAAAACAAGCTATTAAAAAACCATCAAACCTTATCTTTTCTGCCTGTCGGGAGCTGTAGTGATTCATGGAAAGGGTAGATCTAATGGGACGAGAATTATCTTAAGGAACAGCTCACAATTAATGGATGAGAGGCCAAAGTTTAGCCTGCCAGCTCCATCTCTTGGCAGTGGTTTTCATTTGGCTATTACAGTGTGTCAGGGATGTCTCCTTCACCGCTCTTCTTATCTGTGGGCTCAGGGAACAGATCATGATGTTGGCTGAAGTTCAGAGGAGTTAAGTTTAACCGTGGAACTTGTGTCTTTGGGTCTTGGAGAGCCAGGTGTATGTGAGGGGTAACGAGTTCCTGCTACAGCAGTAACAGAGGTGTCTGGTGGGTACAGCCTGGGGCGGAAGGTAGGAGATGCAGGGACTGATTTGCACATGGTTTCTGAGTCCTGAGAACTGAGTCCTGAACTTGGCTGTACCCTCTTCTTCTGATAATCCGCAAGTAGGAAGAGATGTTCTTTCTCAGGCATCCCCTGAAGTCACCCCCTGTAGTGTTATTCCCATCCTGCCATCTAAGGGCAGGAATATGCAGACAAGAGGCAGGAGTAGGAAAGGAACAGGATGGAACGCAGCACTCAAGTATTGCCAGGAATTTGCCTTAACTTCCCCCGTAGCTTCTCAGTTCTGGCAAAATTTCTGACAAAAGAATAGGAAAAGTAATTCCATGTCTTTCCCACGCCAGGCAGTGATCCCCTCAAGCCCCAGCAGAGACCTCCAGCAATCCTGGCACCACTCTGGGGCTGTGGGGCTTTGTCTTTCCTCTCCTCTGCAAAGCCTCAGGTCCGGCACATAAACAGGGCTGGCCCAAGGCTTCTCCACTAGCCAGTAGTGATGTTCTCACTAGTGGTGATGGGAACAGGTCAGGCCTAATTGCAGCAATAGCTCCTTAATGAGCAGAAACTGCAGCATTTTCATCAGCTGTCACTACTGACATGTATAAAGTTCAGCTTGCCCACAGCTCCAGTTGTTCTCATTATTTTTGTGTGTGTTGCTCTAATCATCATCAAACTCTGCAGAACATGTTTTTAAGGTGAAAAATTGACCGCCAGTAAATCACTAAGACCAAGAACTTTTGTTTTCTCAGAGGGGCTGTACAAGAGCCCAAAGCCCAGCAGTGTGTTTCATCTGAGCTCTCCCTAAGCATTAAAGCACTGAGTTTTGTGTCTTAGCCAAGAACTGTTTACCTGGTGACAAATCCTAATTGTTCCTGCTTAAATCCAAAATGCACCAAAACATTTTCATCATTATTTCTAACACATTGCATAGAGCTTGTCCGATGGGCCAAGCAAACAGTTACCAGCTTAGATGACATCCCAGAGTCCCAGACTGCATCACTGGTGAATACACAGAAATCTCCTCTTCAGCTGCCTTGATGTGCTCCTGTTAATGGTGCTTCATTTAGCTGGAATTGAATTCTTCAGGCTGTAAATGAGATCCTCCTTTTGGGTCTTGTTTCCATGTCACTATATTGTTCTAATCTGCATTTGCACTCATTCAGAGTTTTAATTGTGGCTCCTCTTAGAGTAGCTTTCATTGAAATGCTGATAAAATATGCCCTTTCTCAGGCTAAAATGGAATGTTTTCAAGGTAAAAAAACCCAAACAACGACACTGCAAATTAAACAATAATTATTCTTTGGTCTTTGAGACTTTTATTCTCCCTGTCTGATTCCTAAACTGTAATCTCACAGGACAGATAGTGCCCTGACATTTGCATCCCTTAAGGTGATGTTTATAGGTGGCAGGAAAAGAAATTCTTGAGGCAATCAGTGTCAAGTTGTGTGTGCAAATAGCTCTTAACCCTCTCCGTGCTCTTCACAAACCATCCTCGAATGAGATTGCTGGCAGTCAGACCCTTGAGCCTCATTGCAGAGAACTGGAGGAAAACGCTGAGGGAAAAGAAACCTGACACCATCTCTAATGGGGAAAATGAGGCATGAGATCACAGGAGAAATTAAGGCATATTTTAAAATGGCTAATTAGGGAGCTGATGTGGAGCTCTTCAGTCACCTGTGGAATGGCAGTGAGTTCGATGGGATGTATTAGAGTCACTGGGGCTTGGGGAAGATGATGAGTAACTGCAGGACTGGGTGTGCTTAACTGGCAGTAGGGGAAGCTGTAGTAGAGGCTGCACAGCATTGCAAATGGGCCAAGGGGAATTGTCAGCTTGTTAGTGAGTGTTCAGCTGCTGTGCGGAGCAGTGTGGTGTTGCCAGCTCAGTACAAACGTGTTGTGATGCTGAATCCCTTTCTGCAGTTAGAAATGATGCCGGGTTTGGCTGAATCAGCTTCCTTTGGTATGTGAGGCCATCCGTGCAAGGGCTCAGTGGTGTGTTAGTGGTCAATGTACATATGCAGGAAACTCCCACCCTGACTGATTATTGCTGTTTGAGGCTGAACAAGGAACTGAAGTATGGATGTGCCAGCACCTGTGAACATCTCAGCTACCCACGAGGGTAAAGCATCTATAAAACTACTGCCTTGCTCTGATACTCATCTGTGCTGTTGTGTAGATGTTGCAGAAAACAACCACCTTTTCGTAGCTCCGTTCTTTCTCCTTAAGAACCCCTTTCCTACCAAGGGTCATCATCTGTCTGGCAAGGCTGACATTGCAATCAGTAGCTTCCAGGAACTTGTTTGAGAAATGAAATGAAAATCCTATTGATTTAGTCTCTAGATCAAGCCTTTTCCTTTCTTTCTTTTTTTTTTTCTTTGTAAATCCCCCGATGGATGTGGATAGGCAGCAGGGTTTAACTGAGGTTTAGCTCTTGTCGCCTTGCATTTTATATTTCTGAGATCACTCAAACAAATTCCTGAGTGCTTTCCATTTATATTGACTTCAGCCAAAAAGGAGGATATTCAATACTTGCCTGAGCAACTCACTACCATATTAGGTATTTATCTGAGTCACCCCTGTGTTGTGCAGGATACCAGGGTGGCAATGTCAAAACCCTTTTTGGGTTGAAATCAGCCTTGTGTGAGTGAGGGGACTCTGATGCTGCTGTGAGCAGTGTTAAGTTACTATTGAGCTAAATTCATGGCAGCAGACCCTGAGCTGCTGTTGGCCACCACTGTGTTGTCCATCTTCATGCAACTCTCCATTCATCCAGACAGATTGGTAGGAGCTTCTTCTAAGTGCTCAGAGTTGGAGAAACCTTCTGCTTCCCAAGGAGCAGCCTCTTTTGACTCCAGAGCTTTGTTGTGGTGCACCAACTGATGTAATCTTTTCTGTTTGGTGCTGGCAGCTGGTAGAAATTTATTATATCCTGTGAGTGCTGCAGTTATTACAAGACCAAGCTTTGCCTTGGACTATCAGGAATTTTAAAACTTTGCAGAGGGATTTTTCTTTCTGCTGGTCACAGGTGGCTGTTGCTCCTTCTGCTTTTTCTTCACTTGTGAGAATTCCCAGCAGCATGGCTGTTTCCTGTTGAACTTTTATGTCCCTGTATGTTTGCTTCAAAGCGAGTTGAGGGAGTCAGTTATTGTAGGCAAAAAAAAAGGTGCAAATAGCAGTTTGTGCAATTATATGTTGATTTTGTGTCTTAATAGTAGCAGCGCTGCCACAGATGCAGGATTGGTACCTAATGCTTTATCCAGCTGATTGGTTATAGGCTTTTATAGTTCCAATTAATTAGCTTGATGGGTGAGCCTAATTGGTCTCCAAAGTGCTCATTTCTGTCAAAACAGCTAATAGGTAACAACCGCTTCCTGCCTTTGTTCCCTTTGTCTAGAACTGCTTGTAATAATGATTTTTATACTATTTTAGATAAGGTTATTCTGCTGCTTGCAAACAGAGTATGGCCTTTGCCCTCTCACCAGGGCCCTGTGTTTCAAGACAGATAGTCTGTCATTCTGAGGGTACATGAAGGGGAATAAAGTTTATGCTTCGTTTGCTCGAGGTTTTTTTTGCACAGCTTTATAGCTCCACAACTACGTAACACCCCTCCTGACAAAATCCCTGCTAAAGCAAACCACAGAGTTGACTGCACGAGCACAGACTGGGGATTGTGTACTGAGAGGGTTGTTTGGAAGTTAAAACTCTCCTTTGGGCTGTTTTGTTTGTTCCCGTGTACGCACAGAAACAGATGTCCTGTGAGCCCGCACAGCCCATTTTTAGCACATGAAGGATTTCTGGGAGAATATGGTTTCCATCTCTTTGCAGGTCATCCTTGACCACAACTTGCCTACTCCATCATCCCCAGAGATCACTAATATGTTCTTAAGTGTCGTTACTTCTGGATGTGTTTCAGGGCAGAACTGCCCATTCGTTAGATTCCTCTCCTTCTGGATCAATCAGCATCTGCTGAGAAACAGTAGAGCAGCTTGAAGGGTGATTGATTTATTAAGTGGTATATTGAGTCTGTCTTTGCCAGACCTTTAGAATGAAAGCAGTGTTTTCCCCACGGGCCAAAAGCAATGTTTCAGCCAGGCAGGTACCCCAGTGTATCATTACTGTAGCAGCAATAAAGATTAAAAATGGCCCGTGGCACCCTGGCCATGCAGCAGCGCTATCTTTCATCATCCCGTGGTTTTGGTGTCCTTTCCAGTATATTCTGGAAGGCTCCTTCATGCCGGGCAGAACAAAGGCCCCGTGCTGGCTCCCAGATATTCCTGTGCTGGAGTCTTTCATCCAGCAAAACACACAGATCTTCCTTAGCACAGTGCAGAGGAGATAATGGGGAGTACTTGGCTGCAGTGAGGAGCCTGGTTGAAAATGAATTGACTTTTACCATGCCAAAGAGCTGTCTGAAGAGCCACAACCAGTGCTGTACCCACTGCTGGCTGGTCATGGCTTTCCATCTCCCATTTCATCCCCATCAGTTTTCATGTGATTCCTCACAATGCCTTTGGGTAGAGACCCTCCTCTTGGAATGTGCTGCCTGGGTTCAGCGGGTGTTTGGCTGAGGCCTGGGCCTTGTTGGGAACTTCTGATTGTTAACACCAGCAATGCTGATGATGAGGATGCTCTGAGGTTTGTTGTAACCTGGGACTGACTCAGCTGTGCTCACAGAAGAGCTGACAGCAAGGCCCAGTCTTCTGAAAAACTGGGCAAACGAAATTGAACTTGCTTTCTGTAATAGCCAAATATTCCAAATTTGACTGTCATGCACTCCTAAAAAAGATTTAAAATCCAAATTCAGCAAAGAGGAAGTGACAGGGATAGAGGAAGAATCATCTCAGAAGATGAAACGCAGCAAGGGCTGTTTTATTTCTATCCTGTCTAATCAATCTGGCTACCAGCTTTCAAATATTTAGAGCAGTAGTTGATGAAGGAAAGTACCAGCTGTTGAATCCTAGGAAAATGTTCTTCATAAACCCTGACATTTATTTTGAAATCTTGTTCAAGGGTTTGCTCATCCAATCATTGAGATATACTTTCAGGCTAAACAAAATTTGTCTTTCTATTTAAGAACAATTTGTGCTGCTCTGAACAGTATTCCCTTCTGCACCAGGCTGATCTTGTAGTATTAGAAGAATTCAGAGAGATGTTTTAGGTTTTCTGTAAATTCCCCCTCAGTCTTTTTACAGGCCCTACAGAGGACGACCCATGGCTCGATTTCTTTGCTTCCAGTTAGTGAAAAGTGATCACGATGTGCTAAGATACCTGTGTCAGTGGTCATGCAGCTGGATGATAGGATAAAACACAGTAGAGTTTCTACTGTGTCAGAGCCTTATTCAGGACTGCACAACCCAAAAAACATCTGCTCTACTGCTGTATAAAAAAGTCTGGCTTTGAATTTCAAGTCTAGGCATTTCTTTGCCCAGGTTGTAGAAAGAGCTGTGTCCTGCCATCTGTAGGAAATGTATCCAAAGGATGTAAGGATGAGAGAACCGACAGCCTGTAATAAGATCGTGTTGTGTAAATAATGATAGGGCAGATCCATCTAGATTCAGTAAATGTGCTTTCATGGCAGCAGAGCATCCCAAGCTGCACACTGTGGACATTACCCTGTCAAGTGAAATGCCTCGTGCTGAATCGCTGGTACAGTACAGAGATTTATTTTTTAAACATATGTATTAAACAACCAAGAGTCTTAAATGAAATGTCACATTTAATCTGGCACCCAAGACATGAAGTCTGCAGCTGCCCTCAGCCAACCCCAACAGCTCCACTCTCTGTGTCAGTTCCTCTGCGCGGCAGAAAGATCTGCAGCATCCTCCCGACTCCATGGCATCTGTGCCTGCTCTCCTGTACCCAGCCATTTGTGGGGGTGTAGGTGCCAACTACTTCCCTGTGTTGTACAGGGTGCTCTGGCAAAGCCTCCAGCCTTCACCAGAGCCCTCGGTGCTGGCAGCCAGGAGTGTTGGGGTGGCTGCAGCCCCGGCTCCTCTCCGGGAGCGCAGCAGTCGGGGATGTTTAGCAAAGCGTGCAGAGACAGGCAGAGCATCTGCTTCCTCCCTCCTGGGCTCTGGAGTTGGCGTTTTCCTGGGCTGGAGGCTTTAGTCTCATCTTTGTTTAATAGCTTCTGATGGTTTTATCTTCCAAGCATCAGTCCAGTTGCTCTCTGTGAGCCTCTACAGCCTCCCCTAGCAGTGTGTTCCAAAGGATGGGATATTCCCTGGACAAGTGCGACTACTATTTTGTAATTTCTGACTGACAACATTTTCAGGCCCTTGGGTTCCTGTTTGATGACAAATCATGACAAGTTTTTCCTTATTCCCATTTCCCAGGCCATTCATGCTTTTGCAAACTCTCCTATCTTCCCTTTAATTTCTAGGTTAAGAAAGCCCGTTCAGTCTTCATATCAAAGCTGCTCTGTACTTTTAAACTTTCTTTCTGCTCTTCTTCATTTAATTTGAAATGCTTCAGGTTTGTTTTTGAGATCAGAACAATCCCAAATATTTCAAGACTGATGTGGCCATGGGTTTAGACAGGGAGATGATGATAGTTTTCGTGGTGTTCATTTTGTAGTGGTTTGTCATCTTGAATACTGTAGAGTATTGGGTTGTGTTTTCTCGCCTGTGTCCCCTCCTGCCATGGGCCGTCACTTGACTTGTTCTTCTGGGTCCCCCTTTTCTGCCCGCATGCTCCCAGGCATCCTTCCTTGTCAGCAACAAGGGATCAGGAGAGACAGGAATGCCTGCAGGAGACCCTGGGCAAGCTGTGACTCCTCAGAGTCACCTGAATGACTTTGATGCAGAATTCCATGTGATCTAATTGGGCCGCCTGAGCACATCTGAAAAATCTCACTGTAAATACTGTCACCTTGGGGACAAATCTCTACAAACATAGCCAGAAGTAAGTGCTCAAGGTGGTGTCCAGGACATCCTCACACAGCTGTAGGGATGCGATAAATGTGCTGATCCACAAAACTGCTCAATCAGCTAAAAGCTGTAACACTTTTCTTCTGGTCATCCACAACCAGAGTTATGTCACAGCCAGCTTCCAGTGGAAGGCTTTTGCTGCTCAGGAAGAGGAGGATCAACTGAAACTGAGGTGAATTTGAAAGATGCATTTCAGTGAGATACGTTGCCCAAAGGTAAAACTATATGGCTTCAGGAGATATTGGTGTTTTTAAATGGTTTAGGTTAAACCATCCCAGACATAAGGGTATGTGAACCTGGGCCTCAGGGTAATGGAGTTCAGCACTTCCCACTCCAGTTCCATCCATACTCCAGCTGAGGATGATGTTTTGGGGAAGAAGAGTTGATTGCAACAACTGGATTTCCTCAGAGAGCAAGTTCTTGTTTGTGGGAGCCACAAACTACTGAGGTCCAGAGATCTCTGGGCTATGGAGGGTCCATGAGGCTGAGGAGAGTGTCAGCACTCCTTACCTGGAACTGCACTGTGCAGTAACGCAGCTGCAGGTGGCTCAGCTGTTCTGGTGCTCACTGCTGTTCCCTCCACTCCAGCTTTGACAAGGTGTCAGGATCCTTTCCAGTGCTGTGCAGGGCAGGGGCCTTTGCTGGCCCAGATAGTTGAGGCCATCCTGCTGTAGGATGTTGCATTGCCCTGCACTCTCCCAGTTTCCAGAACAATGAGGAATTTCTACCCGTCCTTAGAGGCTGGGGAGGGTTTGGAGGTGGAGGGTTCTGCAGGGAAGGAAGGGCCACACAGGACTTGGAAGTGCATTTGGCTTGGGCACTATGAGTTTTCATGGTGGTGAGAGATGGGCCTGTTTCTCCAAAGGGTGTGTTTGGGGAAGCTTTGAAATTCCCATTTCAGGCAGTAGAGAAACACTTACAGCCCAGGGGGATGGATTGGAAATGACACTGAAAAGCTTGGGTGATTCAGGGAGTCCTTGTGTGACTTTTCAGCCTTAGATGGATGTGGGTTCATAGGAGTTAGTCTGAACCCAGAGCTGATCAGGAAACTGCCTCAAACTGCAGCACTTTTTAAGGGCTTCTGAGCAAATAAAGTTCAACGTAATTAGGTCAGAAATGCCTTGCAGGCCAAATCTAGTTTTCCACTGTTCTCTATTTAATTACACAGTGTCTGACTTCCATGTAAGCTCAGTGTGTTAAAAGAAAATCTCACAACCTTCTCTGGATACTTCCCTGGACCATTCCTTTCCCATTTCTTCCCACCTGCCTGTCTCGGCCTGGACTCTGAGTGATCCTCTTTCCCCTCAGAAACAACCAGGTTTCCCCACAGCTAAGTTTGACCAGATTTTTTTTCCCAGTTACATTTGCTTTCATGCCAGTTTGTGTCCTAGACTTTGACCAGGACATTCTTCCTTACTTACAGTCTTAGGGATGGTCATAGCTCCAAGGCCACTGTCCTGCTGTCAGAGATCTCGGAGCAGAGAGGACTTTCATGAGAGGAGGCAGTGCAGGACCCTGCACTGGGAGGGGACCCAAAAATCCCTGGATCATGAGAAGGTCTACCCAGGAGTTTGCTCTGTGTCCCTCCTGCAGGACTTTCTGGGACATCATGGTGGAATTACTGATGGAGGTTGAGTCGAGGGTCACTTATCCCAGTGGTGGGAGCCCTCCCCATGCCCGGCACTGTAGGTCAGCCATGGGGAGACATTTCCAATCGCGCTCCGCAGGGAGCAGCCACAGCGAGTATTTTTGGTGCTGGTGACAGCGTTAGCCCGAGGCTCTGTCTGTGTGCAGCTGGTAATGTCCATGACTGTATTTCCTCTCTAATTGTATTTGAATTGGGCTGGGTGATGATCACTGTCCTGCTTATACTGCACTCCCTCAATTCGCTCCATATGGAGCTTCCACTTGTCCCCCCAGTTGTCACCTGTTGTTCTTCTTGGCCAGGAGACTGGAGCGTGAAGGGGGGACAGTGACCTGCCAGCTCAGAAGCAACTGCTCTGTAGCAGTGCCTCCTTCTCATCTCTTGGTTGTGATCTTTAAACACTAAAGTGATTTCTGCTGCAGCTAGCAAGCAAGCTGGTGGAAGGCAGTGCAGGGAACAGGCCAGATAGAGTTTGCTTATTCCTGCAAGTCCAAAAAGGAAGGAACAAAGAGCTGACAGCAGCATGATGTGACCAAAAGCTTGTGTCAGGGCAGTAGGAATATTGCAGAAAGTGGGAGGTGATCAGCTGAGCATTAAGAGCATACTGTGGTGTGCTGAGCTGATTTTGGTGTTTCCACAGGCTCCTGCTTTTCACTACAGTGGGGCTATGTCTCCACAACTAGTTTAACCTGCTCTGTGCTCCTGAAGTGCACTAAGGTGAGCTCCAGAAGTCTGGCTGCCCACAGTAGAGTCCTGGTACTCCATCTAATGATGGACAGACATAAAGCATGGCCTGGCCTCAAATCTTGAGTGGAAAGCCTTCCTAAATGGCTGTTTTAATGTTACATGGTTTGCTCTAGGACTGAATATAAGTGAGCTACTACCTTCTGTTTTGTCCAGCATTATCAATCTTTTGCTTTCCTTTAATGCCATTATTTATGGAACAGTTAGTTTCACATTTGGAGTTTTGGTCCTGTCTGTCTCCCCCCTGGTCTAGCATATGGGTGTCTTTACATCAAATGATAGTATTTTCTCCTCTTTATCAAATACAGAAGCTAAAATTCCACTGCCACTGACTTCTACAACCTTCTCTTTGGTGATGGCCCTGTAACTTTTAGCTTGGACTGACACTCTCCTTGCCAGTCCATCTGCTGGAGAGGCCCCCAAAGCTGGGACCTTTCTGCCTCTGACCTTCTGGCCAACAGTGGCTGCTCTCTTCTTCCCGTCCATCACCCATGATGCCCAGGAACACCCTATAGAAAATCAAAGCCTTGTGACAAGTAGCTAGAGGAAATAATTGCTTCTGGAAACTAGGAAGCTGGAGGAGGGATAGTAGTCTTGGAAAGGCTTTCTGGGCAGGGTAGCTTTGCAGGGCTTGTGCAGAAGCTTTGCTGTGTGGGCCATTAGCTGCCAGTATTTTCAGGTGTTGCTCTCTCTAGAAGTTGCAGCAGGTCGCTATAGTCTGTATAGGGTTAAGTCACCGATGAAAATCCTAACAAAAAGAGGAGGCAGGGATTTTTGGAATCACCATGTGACCATGAACATTTTGAGCATCCATCCAAGCCTGTGGGAAACAAACTGTTATGCAACTCTGACTTGCCGAGCGCATCTCAAATTGTGTTTTATTTTTGCAAATACACATGATGGGTCAGCAGAAGCAGCTGTGCAAGAAGCCCAGGTGGCTACCAAAGGAGAAAGTCCTTCCTTTTTGCTGCATACTCCCAACCACAGCTTAGCTGTAAATCACACTGCAGACACGTGGGAGCTGACTCCTTGGAAATAGAAACCAGAGGAAAGAGAGGACAAGGATTTGTTACCATTGCCCTGACCTTGACGAGTCATCACTCTCCTGTCATTGCCTGGTCATGACTCCCCAGTGTCATGTGTTAACTCTGAGCTGATGGAGGTGGTCTTCAAGATGGCTGGGTTATGGACCTGAGGTTGGCTCAGGAGGTAACAGCATTGTTTGTTCCTGCAAATCTGGTCCCCATCCAAAGGAGAGGTTACTGCTGAGCACGTCAATGTTTGGCAGAAGGCACCGTGTCCAGTGGGAGCTCTGGTCCATCCCACAGCTTGCGGTGGGTTCAGTTATTTATGGAAAGAGGCAGATGTTAGCTTTGGCACTGCCTTTGTCCTGAGTGCCCTGAACAAGCAGGCTGCTCTTTGGGTGCCATTTCGGTGTTTCTCTTGCCAGCTCTGTCTTGTTTTTCTGTCTGCTCCAAGCAATGATTTCCTCTCTGTGGATTGCCTTCCCCCTCTGGCAAACTGAGGTGGCGATTTGGCCAAACATTGGTGGTATCTAGCTTTTCAAGACCAGCTTTTTCTTATCTGGGCTGGTGGAGATCCAGCAGATTCTCATCATCTAGGGGCTGAGTGAGCGGAAACAGGATCCACGTGTATTTCTGTTTGCATAGAGATCACTCTGTAGCTGTGAGTCACGGTGAGCTGGTGAGCTGACCCCTCCTGTATTGCATCGCTGGATGCTGTAGCAAAGAACAGCTGGAGATTTTGTGCTGTCTCATCATCCGTCCACTGTCTGTATTTCAGGCCACCTGCCTGTGGGTGCCTGGTGGAGGCTGATATGGTGCCAGAAGTGGTGCACTGTCATGTTCACAGCTCTGCATAGCTTTACTTCTGTCCTGGTGAGCATCCGCAGTAGTTTTCTGTGCTCTGGCTCAATGGCAATCCTATACAGAACGTGCCAGCCCAGGCAGAGCACTGGCTCCTGAGGTGTCTCAGGCTCATATGCATGTAGCTGCAGTCTGCAAGGGTGGGTAAGGAGGAATATCCTTTGGACTAGTGGTTCTTTTTATCCTGTGGGGAGGCAGGCACGTGAGGAACCTCTTCAACAGCCTATTTTAATTTCCCAGAAGAAATATCTAACAACATTTTCTAGCTTTATAGTCTGACATACTGCAGTAATGAAAGGAGAAATGGCAAAAGTTTTCCAGCATATGTTATGTCTTCAAAGAATTTGGTTGAATAGTACAGAATAGTAGATTATGTGTAACTGATGATTCTTCTTACTCTCCGCCTCTGGAGCCAAACGCCCTGGCTTTCAGTTTCCCTGACAGTACAGGGAAGCTCTCTGTGATGTATTGCCAAAAGTTTCCATCCAAATACACTGAATCCTGCAGAATGGTGATTTCATCTCAGGAGCTCAAGAGTCTCGAGTTTTCAATTGGTTTTCTTGGGAGCAAGGACAGAAGTGCAGGGCTTCAGTATCCACCGCTGCAGTCGGAACAGTTGCTGGAAGTCATTTTAGGGGCTCAGGCATGCAGTCACTCTGTCTGGCTGCCAGAGCTTAGTAGGAGAACAGGTAAGTTTGCTATCCTAGTGCTGTTCACCCACAGCTTAGTAGACGGTGACCAGAGCAGGACAGATGAAGTGGACACAGCTCACAGCAAGACAGAGCTGTCACAAGCATCAAGCACTGGCTGGTTATCATCTCCCACCCTCGTCCCTGCCTCCTGGCCCTGCACTCCCTTCCCAGGTCTCCTGCCCAGTCAGGTCTGTCTCTTTCCTTGCCTCTGTGATATATTGCTGTTCCTGTGCTCCAAAGCAGTGGGGTAAGATCCCTGTGTCAGTTATATTTCTGTCACAGATGTGCTGGCCTTGGCATTTGACAAATCCCAAAGTCAGCTAAACTCACTCAGCTAGAACAGAGCACTGTTGTTAGCAGATGCATATTCATCAGGCCAACGGTTCTTTTTAATTTTCTTCCTCTCCTGCTTAGCTTCATTTTTGCTTATGAATTGTATTACGCTTGCTACCATTAACAGGAGATGTATTGCCTCTGTCAGCCTCTGAGTAATAACCAAACTACCCCAGTGTCCACAGGGCCAATAGATCTGATGGCAGCACATAAAACAGACCAGTGAGTACCATCAGCTTGCAATCCAGCAGGAGGAACAGCCAAGCAGCACTTTGTGAGATGGTCGACTTGAAGGACTGATAGTGCTGTGTTAGGCTCCAAGAAGTTTGTTTCCTGGCCTTGGTGGAAGGAGGGATGCTTTCTGAGTTTCTCAGTAGTGATTTGGCTCTGAGACCTTGTTCTTATTTGTTTGAACTCGGCTTCAGAGCAGCCAGTGTTGCACTAAAGGATGATATGGCGTAAAATCTGAAAAAGCAGAGTCATATTTTACACTAAGACCCCAAGTCTTGCAAGAAATAGTGCAGTGCCAGAAAACTGGATGCTCAGTTTATGGTAGGCAGTGTCTGACAGCCAGCACAAACTCTAAAGTGCCTGTCCCTGGTAATCTGTTGGTGCACAGCCCTCAAAAGCCTTGATGGCAGGACTACAGTCAAATCCTGGCATCAGTTTGCACCCTCAGCATCGCTGCTCCTGTCCTGTCTCATTCAAATACCTTCTCCCCAGTTTGCTGTCTGGCATGTGAGTCTCTACAGAGCAAATGGAGGCTTTTCCTTGGAGTGATCTGGGTGGCATTTCTGAAATCTGGGCTCATTTCTTTCCCACTTGTTGCTGAACTCCCCTCCCTTTTACTGCAGCCGTGTATTTTGGTTTTAAGGCTCAGGATGTGCTCTCCTCCCCTGCTTTACACCCCTCTAGAAGATGACGACCTCAAGCATCATCACTGCTCTTGACATTTCATTAATGGCCTTCCCCAGTGTATCAGCAGGGGTTGTTTGCGTAGCTGATGGTGCTGGCAGGCCTGGCAAGGAACTGTGCAGGAGCCAAACGAGGGCTGTCTGCAGCTCTCTGGGCAGAGGCCACAGCAGCTGCAGGACCAAGCAGTGCCGCTGGGCAGCTCAGCCCAGGCAGTACCTTTAAGAGAAGTGCAGAACACCGTGGAGCTGAGGTGTGCATTCACCTCCAGCTGTTGAGCTTGAAGCAAAGGCAAGCAGCTGCCTAGTGCATCCCCCTCACCGGGGAGGCTCTGCCCAGGGTGAGGGCACTGAATTCAGGCTGTTAAACACACAGCGAGCAGCTGGTGAGTTATTAGACTCTAATTAGCCAAGCCAGGGAAATGATCATCCAAGTGTTTCTTCTCAGTGCTCGGCTTAGCCAATCTCCAAGTGTTGTAGCAGAGCTGATGTTGTTCAGAGCAACCCAGATGCTTTTTATTCCTGTCAATCCAAGATTACTCTCTGGATGCTGATGAGTCCGTGCAGCATCCCAATGGGACCTGAGGGGTCTGATGTCTCACATGCTGAATGTAGGTTGCCAGCTGATGTTCCTCAAGCAAGTGTGTTGTTGGATAGTAAGGTTTCATCTACATCCAGTTGCTTGCTGGGTAGAAACATCTGATCTGGCAAATGTGTTTCCTCTAGGTTTTGAGTAAAATCCAAGTGAATTAATTCTTTCAGACTTTCCTTTCATTCTTATTGGTTTGTTGGTGTTTGAAACAGTTTTGGGTTTTTTCTCTCTGTCCTTCCCTCTGTTCTGTTAACTCTAAGCAGGCTGTGCATTAGGGAATCGCTTGCAGACCCCAGTGACTTACCATGTCATAGCTCTTTAACTCCTTTGAGCTCTAAGTGCCAAGTTGATGGGCAATATTATAGTTATTTAATATGTATGCTTCAGGAGGCCTGGAGGCTCCAGTCAGTTCAAGACTTTTGGACAGACTAGTAAGGATACCCAGCAACAAGCAGAATCAAAGCCTCACTTTGTTGATAGAAAAAATAACTGTTCTTTTTGTCTCCTTCTGTAAGCTAAATTTTTCATTCCTTGTGGATTGTTATTATAGTTATGAGAGGTTCATGTATTTATGTCAACAAGTGCATTAAGAAACAGTTGTAATGCTGGGGTTTGAGGAAAGGTAAGTCATGCAGTTTTTAAAAACCAGTTGCAAGAAGTGAGATCCTTTAGTGAGATCCTCCAAAAATGCATGACAAGGCTCCCTGGGACTGATCATCACTGCCAGGACTCTTTGGTTTGGGAGAGAAGCAGAGAGAGAAGACCCAGAGCAGCAGACAGTTACAGACACACTGGTAGCCTGGCCCAGACTTAAACCCCTGGTTTAAATCTACTACCAGGTGCCAGTAAAGGTAAGGGACTTAGAGAGATTTTTTGCAGTTGCTTCCAAAGTCTCTTATCAGTATTGTTGGTAAGCGTTGCTCACTCCTTGCTTGTCTAAATAAAGGCTTACAGGGCTGTGGTTGAAAACAAGAAATGTGGTGTTTGAAGCGAAATGTTTTGCTGTCTCCTTCTGCTTTAGGAGGGAGAGATCAGGCCGAATTGTTCAGGTGAAATCAGCGTGTTCTTTAAGCCCCAGGAAGCCCAGGTCTATAGGCAAGCAGTTTACTGTGACATTTCAGGTATGGCTCTTTCCCCTGCCTCTCTCACCCCAGTGAAGGCGAGGTGCAAATCCTCTCCCAGCTCACTGGGCTCCTGTTTAATTGCTGGGAAGGGATTGCGTGGTCAGCAGGGCAGTGCTGTCCCTGCAGCTTCCAGGGGATCTCCCTTACAAGCTGGAGACGCCTGGCTCTGGATCATTGATCCCACAGCAATCTAGGCAGTGCAGGGATAAGCTTTCATGCCATAGCTTTGCCAGCATTTACTCAAAGGCCAAAGAGCTACAGAGCAGAACAGCTTTAGTGAATGAGTACTAAAACCCTCTAGACCACTGACCTCTCCAGGATGAGTCCTTTTTACATGGATTCATCATCAGGCAGTAGGAGCCAAGTTAGAAATGCACTCCCTGACCCTGGATCCCCTCCCACTGCCCAGACGCAGCCAGACCAGAGGTGGCGGAGCCCTGCTGAGCCCAGAGTGTCTGCAGAAGGACCATCCCTGGCCAGCACCTGCTTCTCTCCCTGCGTGGGAATTGTCACCTCGTGGCTCTCAGTCCCTGGTTCCTCCGGGTGGTGTTGTATGGGCCTTGCTGTGCTCAGCAGATGAGCACCCTCCTAGGAAAACAGCATCCAGGCAGTCTGCTGACAAGGTTTATGCTTGTCCTGTCTTCCAGAAGTGCTGTCAAGTCCTTCTCTGGGAGCAGCTGTGATTGCCCTACCCAAGTGGCCCCATCTCAGAGGTGGTGGCTTTGCTGTGCTGGCACAGGGCAGAGAATGCTCGGAGTGCACGGTGTGATTCAGGTTACCTTCTCCTTCCTCTCTGTCTCTGCATGGTGCTGCTTAGGTGTTTTTCAGGAGGGGGAGATGGCTGCCAGATTTCCATTCAGCGAATATTCTGGGTTTGCCCACCTAAGAGGAAGAGATGTGAGGCCCAATGTCCTCCAGCACCTGGGCTCCCATTCTGGAGGGTGCTGCAATCCCTAGCCCAGCTGTTCTGTTCTTGTCTTCCTGCTCCAAGTGATGGATACAAATGTCATGAAACAGCTTCTTATTTACACAGTAATTGTGCAGGGTTTACTCAGCAAATGCCATCTACAATAATTGCTCAGAGCTTGTGCTAACGAACTGTCTTGCTGCCCACCAGCTGCAATTGTGGGAGCCATGGAAGGAAAGGATGGATTTAAAAAGTTGTTCCCCAGGGATTCCTTTTTCAGGGCTGTGCTCTTGGCTCTGGGATTTTGGCTCTGCTGATGGGGTTGTCCAGCACTTTGCTGCAGGAATCTCCTGGAGTTGTGCCAGGACAGCTTTTTCATGACAGAGAAAGAGGAAAACTACTTGCATGCAAGCCTTGAGCTGGTCTGGGATTTAGAGGAACCAGAGCAAATGATGTGTGTCGAGAAAAAGGAGCCTGTTCCTGAATGACCCTGAGAGGCCCTTGGGAGAACTTAACTCTTCCACTGGCCCCTTGGAAGAGGATCTCAAGGAGTCATTTAAATGATGTATTTCCTTACATATCAGAGCTGATCCAGTGGATTGTCAGGGTGGGAATTGTCCCAGAGTCATGGTCCCTGGGTTCAAAAATAATTGAAGAAAACAGCCATCTTCAACTGGCAAGTTGTTTACTTTTGCTTCTTAATCCCATCAAGAAATGTGACTGCCTTCCTCAGGCACTTGTCTGCTAGTCTCAAATCCCTTAGGATGAGGATTTGCAGATATTGTGTGCCCCATGCTGTGGATATCTGGAAGCTTTTTCCCAGTGCAGTGAATTGTACGGCTGGATCTCCTGCCCTACCAGAAAGGGGCTTTGCTGGTCTCCACTTGTACTGAAGGTGCCTCCAAAAATTACTCTGCAGATACTTCTGGATCAGGTCATTTACAGAACTGATCAGCTCTGGGCAACTGGCAAAGCCAGCAGTGAAGAAGTGGTTGGAAATTTCCTCATAGCAAATACTGAAGCTCCAAATGAACTTTCTTAATTGCTCAAAAATCCCAAATGATGATCATTCCTTTACACTGTGATGTTCTGCATCACATGAAACTGTGGATCTCTGTTTATTGATGTGGTCAGATGGGAATTTTGTTCGAAGCCAGTCAAAAAGCATGGGGAGATTCTGTCAACAAGATGCTGAAAAGCAGAGAAGTTGATCTGATCTCCGAAAGCAGAGAAGCTGAGGACTTTGGCAACAAAGTCCTGTGCAGTTGTGTCACCTACACCCTGATTTACTTGCAAGCCAGGCAGCAATGCCAAACTTCGCAAGCTTTGTGCCTTCACTGAATGGATTTCAAAGCTTCTCTAAGTGCATGGGAAGGAAATCAAAGATCATTTTAAACTCAGCATCACTTTTTCAGAGTAAAAACTTGTGGCCAATTGGAAACATGCACAAGCAGTCGGTTAGAAATTGGAAGCCAGATCCAAAGCATATCTCCTGAGGGAAGAGAGTGGTCCGTATCTTTTCCTGGAACATCAGGAGCTGGTCCCAGGCAGCTCTGAGTCAGGGACTAGCATTAAGGCAGTCTGGAAAATGCAGGATAGCAGAAGGAATTGCTGTACTGAAATAGAAATCTCTCCCTAGGCCGTGAGACCAGGCTGCCCCTGCTCCTCACAGGGGAAGGTGTCGGGCCCCAGCTCNAGCTGGGAGGCTTCCTGAAAAACCCCCTGGCACGTGAAAGCAAGACTGGGTCAAAAAGCTGCACGTTCAGAGGCTTTCGTTCCAGTCCCAGACACAGATCACCTTTGTGCTCAGGCTGTCCAAAAGCAGCTGGAACAAACTGGCTGCATTTGAGTCTATTGCAAACAGTTTTCAGTCAAGTGCCTCCTGCCTATTCCTGGGAGTCAGAGGGAAGCCATCCATCCTCCTGGCTCAGCACTGGCTCTCTCAAAGGGCTTGGGAGTGCTTTCCCATGCTGACCAGTCCCTCACCACACTTCAGCCATGGTGTATCTCTGGCTCTAGAAAGAACAAAGCATTTCTGGAAAGGAAGAAAAGTAATTTTCTACCTATTTGTCTCCATCCCAATGGTATCAAGTCTGCAAAAAAAAAAAGAGAGCAACCGAAAGAGGTAGAAAATGAAGCACTACATCATGCCAGAAGCTTTCAAAAGCTTGTTTGTAGCAGGGAAGGACACACTGAGTTGTTTTCTTACCAAAAGATTGTGCTCTCTATGCATTTTTGATGCTGATACCTTGTTGTTTCTCTCTATCAATTTATTATTTTCATTACATGAGAAAAGGTGAATGAGTAAATGATACTGTTAGTGCTGTGCTAAGCAGGTAAACTGCTGGTAAACCTCAGCTCAGGATCCTCAAGTGAGGGCTTGTCCCAGCACATCTGAGCCATGGGCTGGTGGGACAACGTGGGGTAGGCAGCAAAGCTGCTGCTGGATGCTCTGGAGCTTTGGAGCTGGCTATGTCCGGGATGCTGCTGTGTGGAGGCACTGGATCAAGGCAGTAAAGAAATGAAAGGACTCTGCAGTCAATTTGACCAATAGGATAAGAAAAATGGATGAAAAATAACAAGAAGGTTATTACTTTGCAAGAGAAGAGTGGTGAGTAGGTCTGACCTCAGTAGAGAAACAATTATGCTAGCTTTTTGTTTGCAGAAAAGTGCTGCATTTTTTTTTTTTTTAAGTGAAGAGGGAACATTTCACAATCAAATAATTTATTCTCCTCTGTCCCTCCCCCAAACTGGTCACGGGATGTTATTGCATAAGCAGCTTTCTCCTTGAGCAAGGGCAGGTTTTGCTTGTTGAGATGTGTAGAGCAGAGCCAGTGGCAGTCTGGTGAATAAAATAGAAAGCACAGTTCACTGTGGTCCCTGATTTTTAACTAAAAGGCAGAGTGGGCATTGATTGGCATCAACCATGAAATGGATCTGTGAGTCTTGTGCAGCTTCAAGTGCTGATTTCAGTGGATGTTGGTAACTTTTGCAGTTTAAAGCCTGTCTGCGGAATGTGAGGTGGTGTGTTGGATTAAGGACACCCACGTTCCATTGTTTAAGCCATTGCTCTTGGCTGTGACAGCTGGTGTGCTGGTGACAAGCTGGTCCTTTCATCCGTCCTCTGTGTAGAACTGTTACTGCAGTGGATGGTTGAGGCTTCCTTGGATTCTTGTCTCAAAAACCTGCCTGTAATGACTATGTGTGTCAAGATCTCCTGGGAAAGATCCTCCATGAAACACCAGATAAGAAATATCAAAGCAGGGAATCTGTGGCTGGGAAGGCTGGTTACAGTGAGTCCACTTTTGTAGGGACACCTCTGTGTCCACCACGTTACAGATGGAGAAGTTGAGGCACAGAGGCGTCACTGGGTGTGTATTTAGGATCCTTCAGTGGGCCAGCAGCAACTCAGGGGCATGTCCTGCCTGCTGTGGTGCCCTAAGCCCCATCAGCTGCAGATCGCTTTGCTTTGGCTGCCTCCTGTCCACAAGGGTGCTGTGCTGAGCACAGGGTGCTGGGTTGATTTGAAACCCAGGGTGGCTCTGACACAAGCTTTTACCCACCCCAACTCTAACAACACCCGAACCCTTTGTAATTCCCTTTAACAAAGCCACTGCCTCCCTGCCTTTGTCCTCACAGGGGCTGTGTCATGGGACCGAATTTCCATTTCGATGTGCCCGCCCTCCACTTTGGTGACGTCTCCTTTGGTGAGTGTGCCCTGGGCTTGCACCAGAGTGTGAGAGGTTTGTGTGCTGCTGAAATGGAGCACTTGAACATGAGAGCATCTGTCACTCATGTTCCTCCACAACAGCCTCTTCAGGGTATTAACTCTAGGGCTGCTGGTGCCTTAGGCAGCATTTTGCCATCGTGAGATCAAATAGGACCAAAAGAATAAAACTCAGTATTGTCTGGTGTCTCTCATAGTCTTCTCTGCCCCAGCTTCCTGATCCTTGCCAGGAGAATGACTGGGAAAGACCTTGTCCCAGGAGGGCCCATGGGATGGGACTTCAGGAGAAGGGAGCTTAAGCCATTACCAGTCTATAGCTGCTCTGAGCACATGTTCCTGTTGCAAGGCAAGGGCATCATTTACCCATTTGACATTTAGTGCAGGATGTTAATTAGTGCTGTGAGGGCACCTCATCGCTGACCAGGTCAGATGCCCTAGCAATAGGTCTGCCTCAGGCACCTGTGTCTCCTACATCAGCCCAGCTCCTTCCCCACTAAAAGCCCAGCTCTGCTGAAAGAGCCAGTGGCTGAGCACCCAGAGCGTTGCCTTTGAAATGCAGATTCCAGTTCTCCATCTCAGGCTCACAAATGGCTTTTTACTGAGATGATCTACAGTTTAAATGTGAAATCAATTGTGGATTGATTGAAGGGCCATTATCATTCTGCACCCAGGATGCCTCTGTGTTTTCATGCTGTTCATGGACTTTTTAAGAAAACTCATTACTTTTCCTGAGCTGCTTCCTGCCTTCTCTGCATCACCGCTGAGCCACTTCTTGTTTCCTTTTGAATAAGTGAAATAATAAGAAAGGCACCAGGCAGGAATATGGTTTTGTCATAGGAGATTCATCCTGCTTAATCTGATTTCATTCCTAAGGCCTCTTGTATCTTTGTTTCTTTTAACTGTGCCGCTGACTGTTGTCTGCATCTGGCGACATTGGTGGCATTTGGGACTGTGAAATCTGTGTCTGTCCTTTTTGAGCCCCTCCTGCCTCTCTGTTGAGGTCACTGCTGGAGCTGACAGTGGTCAGTTCATAGGCATGGAGAAGCTCTGGGCTGTGCCTGCAGTTGGTTTTTCCTCCCCATCTGTGTTCAAATGACTCTTGGTAAGCAGGCTGTGGGAGATGTCTCCTCCACACATAGCTGGCCAGCCAAGCCAGATGTCCCCTGCAGAGCAGGTTGTGGGCTGGTGCCCTGGCTCTGCAGGACATCCCTACGAGGTGTGGCTGTATCCCTGGCTTTCCATTGTGGAAACCCAGTCTCAGAGCTGAACTGCTGTAAACCTTTGCAGGCAGCAATCACAGCCAGTGAGCAGCGTGGGTGTGATGTCCCCATTTGTTGAGTGAGGTGGTTCCTAATTGCTGATCTCAAAGCAAGGCTCAGGTTTGCCTCCAGTGGAGTGGGCTGTGAGTTGTCACAAGCTCAGTCTGGTTGCCCCAAATCAGGAGATGCCATAAGGATCCTGCCCAGAGAAACTGCCTTGGGGTGCTTTGCACCATGTTCTAGTTCCTAATTCCACCCTCCCTTTCTTTTACTGTAGCTTCTCCTCAATGACAAACCACGGCTTTTACACCTTGAAAATGCAGGGAGTGTTGGTGGAGTTAGCAGGGAATTTTACAGATTGAATTTTCAGAGAAAATGGTCAGTTAAGGTGCACACTCATCAGTGAGACAGAACTGGTGCTGATTTGAAGCGGCTGAGAGAGCTCCTCCTTGTCAGAGAGAGAAATTTGTGGTGTTCAGCAGGGCTAAGACTGGGCATTGCCAAGGCAGCAATCTGGGATCAGCGTCAAAGGGAACTTAGGTGAGCTGTAGTTCAGATAACAAAGAGCTAAAATCCAAGCAGTTTTATCCTACCAGGACATTTACACTAGGAATCATGGGATAATTGGTGCCTAAAGGGATATTTGTGTCATTTTCCTAGGTTTTCCTCACACCTTGAGGTGTTGCCTGTCTAACACCTCCCTGGTGGTGAGTCTGTTAGAGGAAGGTAAAATACAGGTTGTATAAGCTCTTGGAGAGTTGCTGTTGCCAGACTCTGTAGCTTAGATTTAGGGTAATAAAGGCTTTATGATTATCCTCTGTTTAGTCCTCCTGTTTCCTGCACCTCGCAGCAGAGCAGGGTCCATGGTTTCCATCCTACGTTCGTGTTTGGCTTGTCTTACAGGCTGGCAAACGCTCACGCTGGAGGATTGAACCCAGAAAAGGAGTGGTCCCCCCTAAGTCTGAGGTGTCTGTGATTGTCACAGCAAACCTGGATGACACAGAGAAATTCCAGGACAAGATGAAACTGTTCATTGAGAACAGCCATATGAACTTCATTGCCATCTGGGCTGTGGGCATTGGCACCACAATTGTCCTTGGCAAACTGTTTACTCCAGAGCTCAAGATGGGACCTCGCTTCAGGTAGGAAACCTCTCAGCTCCTGCTTCTCCTGTGGGCTCAGCCAAGAGCACCTTTGCTCTAGTCCTTCAGACTAGATCTTCTTCTGTGCACAAGGTCCTAGCTCTGTTTCCCAGAAGCCAGAGATTCCCTCAGAAACATGTGATGGCCATTTGAAAGTTGTTAGATACCCTCAAAAGCCACTGAAATGGAAACCAGTCACTATATTGTTCCTGAATTGTCTTTAGTTCTAATATATTTATTTCCTCACTTTATCAAGTAACAACTGGAGGAAAGCAGCATGTCCCAGCAGTGTCTGGTGACATTACCAGTATAACCATATTTCTCTTTGCAATAACATTGCTTGCTTTTCTGTTCCCCATAGAGCATCATCTCACAACAGTAGCAGTAGCTTCTTGGCAGCTTCTTGCCTAAATGAATGGTGCTGTTTTATTTCCCCTCTGTCTGGGAGGAGCAGCAGATTTTGTCTTTGCCCTGTATGCTCCTTGGTTTGTTCTTCCTCAGCTGCCCTGCCAGGCTGCGCTTTATCAGATCAGATCTAGTGTCTCTTTCCTCTTTTCTTCTGCCTGCTCCCTCATGGTCTCTTCCACAGCAGAAGCCTGAAGCACAGCCAAGCCAGGATGGCTGCAGGACCAGCTCCGAAAGCGAGAGGAAAAGCTCGCTGAGGTTGGGCAGGATGCACTGAGAGTGTTAACTGAGGTGAGCTCGAAGGAGGGGCTTCACTGATCCTATCACCCGTGTCTGAAATCAGACACGCTCTTGTAAACGGGAGAAAGAGGAGCCTTTTCAAAGTGCACTTTGCTTTGTGCTGGAGAGTTCTTGGGATGAGAATTGTCTTCTCGAGGTGCCTGTTCTTTTCCCTGACTGCAAAGAGGGTCCACAGTGCTCCCAGTACCTAAATTTTTGGGTAGAAAGAGTAGGTTAATCCTACTTTAAGCATTTAGGATAGATTTTGGGGGGTTAAATATATACCCACCAGCCATCCACATAAGCAGGGACATTGCAGAGAGGTGGACCCTAGTCCAGCATCTCCTGTGCTCTGTGCAGCTACGAATGGCTACATAACAGAGTGGACAATGCCAATCTGCTTAGTGTCATCGTGCTCTGCCTCTTCCCCTCTATGCCCACCTGCTTGGTTTAGGGCTGTCGCCAGGGCTGTCAGCTGCAGAGCTGCTACTGGGTGAGCTGAGATGGGAGCCAGGGAATACTGGGTGTTCCCAGAGCCACAGGTTCTGCAGCTACCCAGAGCTTCTCCAAGCTTTCATCCATTGCCATTTAATAAACATAAACCATTTTATACTGAGCTGGTACACATCAGTTCTTAACAGTGTTCCAGAGCAACTTCTTTCTATAGCATCACTTCTTGCTTGTGGCAGACAGCCACATTTTCTGTGCCTTTCAAAAAACCAGTAATTGCTCCAGGAACAATTTGTTTCCTGGTCATGCTCAGATTTATTGAGAGTAAAATAACAGCTCCAGACTAGCCTGCAGTTAGGGATTCTTTACATGAAGGAATCAATTTCCATTGAACATTCATTTTGTTTTCTGTCTAGCTGGAGTTATTAATCTCTTGTTGTCACTCCATTCCCTCAGTAGCTGCCGTCTTCATACTGGGGAAACTTCTGTTGACCCTGTGTTCTCACAGTTCATTTCTCTTTGTAAAACACAAACCCAGCTGCACTGTTCTGGCAAAGGGCGAGATGTTGGGAGTGATTAGGGTTGGATGCTCTTTAAGAGCTGAGGGGATGAGGGGGTGCCATGGCAGGGGCCCCACCAGTGAGGCAAGCGGTGCTCGGATCACCAGATGAGTCTCTATACCTGCAGCTCCTCAGTAGCATCCTCAGAGGAAGCCACCTGAGGCAGCAGCTCCCAAGGGAAAGGTGACATGGCAGCGAAGCTGTTCCTCCCTCTGCCTGCAGCCAGCTCAGTGTCCGATAGGTGAGACCTGCAGGAAGCACCTTGGAAAAACCCTCAGAGTGTTAAGCAGCAAAGGCTGATGATGCTCTGAGATGAGGCAGCAACTGAGAAGATGCTTTTCATGAAGACTTTTCCCTGGCTGTATGCAAACAGAGCAGATGCTGGGTGGTGATAAACTCCGGGGCAAGACCTGACTGTGGCTTAAGCTTTGAGCTTGAGCAGCCTTTTGGGTGGAAGTTTTATAGCAGAGTGTGCAGTCAGGGAACCTCACCAGAGTGCTGAAACTGAGTGACCACATAGAAATAGCAGCTCCCATGACATCTTCCATCTCTGCTTCTCTTCTAGCTTTATTCCCCACTGTTACCAGTTCCAAGTGACAAACAAGAGACAACACATCCATCAGTTGTACTGGACCACAGAAGGTTTCAACATATTTCAGCAGCGTCATTGTCTCCCTGTCCTCAGTGGCACCAAGAATAAAGATGCTTCCCAGAGCCCCAGACCTCGCAGCCCCATGTTTAAGCTGCGGCCGCTGCAGATGGACCTGAGGCCGGGCCAGACTGTGGAGATGGTGCTGGAAGGCTGCTCCAGCACTGCCCAGGTGAAACCCCTGCCAAGGGCTGAGCCTTCCCTATCAGATCCCCTCCACTGGGGCTTCTTCTGCAGCCCCTTGACGTTTGCCTGGGAAAAGGAGCAAGTGACTTCAAGAAACTGTTTTAAGGCCACAAGTTTCCATGGCAGCACCAGTTGCTTTCCTTGCTGGCCACCATCAGTTGCTAAGGCTTTTTTGTGTTTCCATAGCTACCAAAACCCAGTGCTGATCCCAAAATACAGACTGATGGAAATATTGCTCCTTCAGGGTAAACAGGAGGTTACCAGTGTTGTGTGCTGAGGCAGAAAGGAAGGGCAGGGAAAGTAAGTTATGCTTAAGACTAGAAGCCAGGCAGGAAGTAAATTAAACAAATCCCAAGTGCTTTACTCAGGAGAAGCAAGGAGTAAAACAATAGCCTTGTGAAGGGTGGGAGTGTCTGGGAGCAGCATCACTTTTCCTCCGCAAACAAATATGAGCAGAGGGCTGGTCTAGCCCTGAGTCCTGGAGGAGGAAAACACAGTGTGCCAGCTCTAATGATCACTGTGATGTCCATCCATGTGGGAAACTGTTCCCAGGGATCATTATAATTGACAACTTGACTTTTGTCAATATTTCCATAACCACTCACCCCAGTCTCTCAGCCAGCCCTGGTGTCCCAAGGGCAGCCAGGTTTTGCAGCACCCTTGGAGAGCAGCTCAGAGGAGGAGATTTTAGCAGGGTCACAGGTGTTCTCCTCTCTGTGCCTTTCTTCCCAGGGGAAATGCAACTCCACAGAGAAAATAACAGCTAACCCTGGTGTGCATTCCCTGGCTCCAGGGCCGCTGGGCACACATGTGGAAGTGAATGTGAAATGTGCCTGCATGAAGCTCCTGCTGATACTGGTGTTCTGAGAAAGAGTTGCCTCAGTGGTAGCTTGAGGAAGACTTGCTCAATCACCTGCAGTGGGACTGTCCCTGTGCAGTTCTGAACCCAAAGGTTTTGCTGGAGAGGGAAACGGAGTGATCAGGGCACTGGTGAGGATGTCTTGCCTGGAAGTCAAAAATGGCATCTGAGAGTTCAGCTGTGGCTACCCAGCTCCTTCAGTCAGAGCCTGACTCCCCTGGGTGTGGGCTTTCCATTTTCCTTGGATCCAGAGAGATTCACAGTCATCAGGCTGGTCAGCAGCCCAACTCCCTGCATTGCATGTGCAACACAGACACCAGATGACTGTCAAGTCTGTGGGCTCTGAGAAGGAGTTGGGTTGTGGTGTTGTATCAGAGGGAGGAGTGAGAAACAAAGGAGGCATTTGGGGAAGCAAAACCATGAGAAATCAGGAAAAGGTCTTGAGTATCCAGCTTAAGCGGAGTGTTTTCCTGTGCAAGGCAAGACATCTCTGTTTCTGAGGGGGTTTCTTTTAAAACCAGCCCTAGAAGGCCACAGGGCATCCTAGGAACAAGTGATCCCTTCCTTACCTGAAGGCAGGCTAGTTATTTGGGATTTTGGCATGGATTTTTTTCCCCTCCACTTCCAAGAGAGGGTTTGCTGGCACTGACCCTTCTATCACCCTTTCCCTTCATATGTGGATTTTTTCTTTTTTCTTTTTTTTGTAATTGGTTCCTACAAATTTCTGTAAGCATTATGCTTACAAGATCACCTCATTTTACAGAAACAAGGAAATCATGACTGCTGAATTGATGACACAGAAACTGCTTCATCTAAGCACTTGTCCTTGAAAAGCCCAAGGACAAGGGCTTAGATGAAGCTCAGCTGTTGCACATCTCAATAACTTCCAGTTGGCTACCTAATGTTGCCCTGTCTTCATAGTCATTTAGACAGGCTAAACTATCATCTTCATTTTTCTGCTCTGCTCTATCTAACAGCTACTGCCTCCCAGATCATCTCATGCCAAGCACTTTGCCTAAGGGAACTGAAAGCATTAGAGTGAACAAGGAGTCTGTCTCTTCCCAGAGGAGAAGCAGCTGTCAGAAAGGTCCCCCCAGTGTTTCATAGGGTCAGTTACCTTGTCTAGGCATCAAGAGAGGGAAGCCTTGAAAGTGCACTGGTGGTTCTGGACTTTTTGTGGAGTGAAGGTCACTGTAACAAAGGCATGGGAGAAGCCAGGCATGCAAATCCAAGCAGGATCCACACTGAAAATGTTACTGACATGTCTGTCAGGCTTGTATGTGCTTTGGGGGTTGAAAAATGTGAAATGCTTTGGAAGGGGAAGGAGGTCTATGGCCACTTGAGATTGCTTTTCCTTGTCTCCTGTTTCTGTAGCAACCCAGTGCTATCCTGGCTCTTCAGTCTCTGCAATGTGGACCGGCAGCCCCTCCCTGCAGATTCCAAGGTGAGCATCTGTGGGCTCATTCAGTGGGGTTTGAAGAGGAGGGATGTGGGGGTGCATTTCTGTTGGGAGGCCTTCGAGTTGAGAAGTTTATTCTGTAGTGTCAGCAGTGGATTGGCCTGAGCTGCATCAGCAGAGCTGCTGAAGGAATCAAAATCTCATCTGAATTGGGAACATCCATGCTGGCTCTAAGACATGAGGAGAAGGGAGCAGGAAAGCAGCCTGGGGCAAGCCTTGCAGTAAAGGTGTCTCCTGGAAAGCATCCCAGCTCTCCAGCAGCCATCCCCTTGTATTGCTGCCGAGCACAGAAACGTGAGCCTGAGAGAATCTCGGACCAGAGCGTGGTGCCTGCAGACAGATCCTCACTGTAAAGAAATGAGGGTGAACTGAGAAGCCCACGCTGGGGTCACACTTTGAACGTTTACTGTTTCCTGCTGTCAGACCTTGGGACTTGATCACAAAGGTGATTAATGCTCTTCATCTCCTTGCAGCCCATGACACTGGATGTAGGGGAGGAACTTCATCTCTGCATCCAATTTAACCCAGCTTATGAGAACAATGTGAACAGCCGGGTGGCAGAGAGGGCTCTCAGGGTGCGCTTCATGGAGCATCCTCACGAGGAGCGGATCACTGTTCGGGGAGAAGTCTCCTTCCCGAATCTCCGTCTCCAGACCAAGGCCCTGGACTTTGGCTGCATCATCAATGACACTGAACAAGTGCTGTATGTAGAGATGACCAACTGCAGCCCAATTCCTGCCCAGTACCACTGGTCATTCCAGACAGACAGCCAGGTGAACACCATAAGGTATGTGCACCTTTGTGCTCTGCTTAAAGCTCTTCCTCCTGCTGTCCTGTTTGTACTTTGCAAAGACCAAGGCTGGTTGCCTGGGATTTGAAAAAGTGTTTTTGAGTTTTCCTTGTGCAAATAACACTGGCCAACCATGATCAGGCTGGAAGCTCACGGAATAGGTGATCTCCATCAGTTTGATGCTGGTGTAACCCCCATACTGGTTGCCCTGGGAAGGAAAGCTGTTTTCTCAGACCTCTGTGGCCTGA